>VXAD01009517.1:450823-563458 GCA_013399195.1 Dicrurus megarhynchus
AGCGATGCGGCGGGAGGACGGTGGTTCTCCCCCGTCCGATCTGCCCCCCGGGCGGGCTGCGGGGCTCCGGGCCGCGGGGCTCAGGCGTGCGGCGCCGCCCGGCCTCTGCCCCTGGCCCCGCATAACCGTGAAGGAAGCAAGCCCAGCCCTGAGGATGATTGCTGAGGCCTTTCCCACGTCCTCCCCGCTAACATGGCAGTGAGGAGGGATCTCTGCAGATGGAGGTGTGGTTAGGTCAGCTCCTTTCAAAGCCCAAATTCTCACCTGATGGCACCAGCAACAGGCACTGTCCTCCTGGCCCGCTTCCCCAGCACCACGGACTCACCCCAGTCTGCTCCTTCCACCTCCACTCTCTGAAATGCTCAGCTTCTCCCTGGCCCTTTGTGCTTCTTTCACCCAAAAACCCTCTTTGATCTCGCCAGCATCGTTCCACCCATCTCTAGTAATGGCAAATTGAATTTTGCTGATCCCATGTGAGCCATTTTGATCTCATCCTCGTGCCTGGAAAATTCAGTTCTTGTCAGCATTGCTGAGAAGTCACTCAAGACAGCTGATCAGTCTTCATTAACAGCAGTACCAAGGAATAGGTAAGTTCATTCATTTTTCCATTCACAACTTACAGTCAGCCTAAGGAAGGAAAAAAAAAGAAAAGAAAGAAAGGACTTTAGACAGAACATATTTTGCCTGACCCTCTGGAACAATGAGCAGGAAGTCTGCCCAGATAAAGTCAATTTACAGAATAAAATCAGCGTAGGAAAGACAAAGGTAGGAAAAAACCCCAAAACACTGTCTGAATATATGCAGCTATTTTATCTTTTTCCTTCTTCATGATATTGAAGTATGACTGTATGGTGAACATGACGCTGCTGAAGTGTAAGAGATCATAGTCTCCTCCTCTCTGGTGCCCGAGGCCAGTCTGCTCTGGTGCTACAATGCTTATCGCTGGGTACAATGCATCAGATCTCTGCTGAGGATGAAGTTTTTCCACAGTTAGAATTCTTTCCCTATTTCTCTCCTTCCACCTCCCCCATATATCTCCAAACCTGTCAGTTTTCATCTCGTTTTTCTGAATGGCTTACTAAAGATACTTTTCCTGACGTGTCTACACTCTTCTAACCTAGGTTGTAAAAATACCGGGAAACAATAGGTCTGGCAATATGTTAACCAGAGGTGTTCCACCATCTCTAAAAGGCAGATCTCCAGGGCTAAAAATGCAAGGAAAAGGTAAACAAAAGCAGACTGCAATGGGAAGAGGGGTATATTAAGACACGAGTCCTGTTTGGGGTAGATGTTTTGTAAGTTAGTGGCTGCCCAACTGCGTCATCCACAGTCTCCTGTGGACTGATCGATCAGGACAGCTGTCCTCAGCAGTTTCACCAAACCCCACCAAACAGCATTTGCACCTCACCCTGGCCTGAGAAGATGTATTGCTGACACAGCTGTGGGCAATTTCTTTTCCTCTGTTCAGAGAGTCTGGTTTCATTTTAATCCCCTTCTCCCTCTCAACCCACCCACCCAATCTAAATCTGTTCCTCTGTGAACCTTCTTTCTGCACTGAGTGAACTCTGCTGTGGCTTCCTTTTCAGTGAAGATTTCAGACAAGTCACACTGACTCTTCTTACTTTATTCCCCCTGAGCTTGTCTATCACTTTATCTCAAGCTCAAAGTCGTATCCCACGACCTAGCAAATGCACATTTGTCTTTCCTTTCATTAAGCTACGATATCATCTACATCAACCTGCTCTGACTTCTGCCTCAGTGTGTGATTCCACAGGCAACTGAGCAAGTCCTAGCACTTACCCTGCCTGAAAAGCTGCTTTCCAGTTCTTGATGGGTTTTTCTGCTGCTGCTTTAGTGAGGTGGTAGTTTACATAGGACCTGGCAAGCACCCATGCTGCTGCCAGACATGCACAGCAGAAAAAAAATAACTGGAAAGAAGGATTGTACCCAAGTGTCCATTCATTCACTCCACAGAACTATTGGTCTGTCTTGTGGCTGTCTCACATGTCCTGATGCCACCAGCTCCCGCATTTTTTTAATTTGAAATCAATATCACTTAGCTGCTAGAAGCAATACCTGTCTTGGCACCTACAGCCATGCTTCATCTGTCATTTTTAATACAGTCAGTTTAATGAAAAGATAGACTTCACCATCTTTTGGTTCTTAATCACACCTTTATTTATTATGTTTACATAATATTATGTGTTATATTTACATAAATCTCCATATTTAGAAGTTGAGAGGATTTTGTTAAGACTCAGCTTTCAACCTGTTGCTCAGCTCTTCTGTACAGTAGGTTCTATGCAATAGGGAATTCATAATGAGTGAACAGTTTATAGTTTTTATCAAGCTAATAACACACTTTCTAAAATCAGTTAAAATATGTTTATCATAAGAAAAGTAAGTATTTTACATTTTGAAGAAATACATGGTTTAATGAGAATATGATTTCATAAGAATTATCTCGTAGGAGGGAAGTGACAGGACTAAATCTCTGAACAAGGGACTGAAACAGAGCATAAATCTGTCCCCCACACCTTGCTCTTCCTGAGCAACAGCCTTCCCACTGCTGCTAGGTAAATGACAGAACATAAACGGTTTTGTTTTCTTTGAAATACACTTTCTGACAGGCTCTGGATATTTTCTCTGAGCATTGTGGGTACTTTCTTAAACAATGAGGCACAATTTCATGTAGGAAAATGTGTACAAAATTTGTTTGATAAGTGCTGATTTAAATGCTGGTCTGAAAGATCTTTGTAAACATAAGTTTTCATACAGGTTTCGGAGAGGGAGGTATTTAAATATCTAGAGATATGGATAGATCTTTTACATAGCTGGGTATCTCAGAAGGAAGGAGCAGTAGGAAACAGCCCGTTGCAACCTCCTAATTGATTTGTATGATGGGTGAAATTATGTGCCCCTCTGTTTATTGCAGAGCTGAAAACCTCCCCTTCCCCAGCCCCTGTTGTGAGGGGCGTGCTGGCAAAAGGGAAGGAATGTTTGACCTGTTGTGTTCTGTAGGTCACTGCCATTAGCAACTTTGGTTTGCAAAACAGAGCTTCAGTGCTGCCCAAACTAGGTCAAGGATGCTGCCAGAGGAAGTGCAACATAAAGATCCCTTGACTTTCTTCTTCCTCCGTTCCTGCAGTTTTGCTGTGAATGCAACAGAGAAATTGAGATGCCATAATCAAAAAGCATGTGCTCCTAGGCAAGGCCCCCCTCCTTCTGGGGTTGTATGCCAAGGTGAATTGGGAACAGACAGGGATCCATACTTCCAATGATCTCTTCCCCGCATGCCCTGCACACAGACAGAGAGGTCACTGTAAGTCTGGGCAGGGATGGGTGGGGAGGAAAACATAACTCCAGCAAAGCTAAAGATAGTCACCTTGTGACTGATAGAGTCACTAGCCTGATAGAGGGGCTGATAACAGCACAGAGCAAAGCAGTTTTAGAACTAGTCTAGTTTTTAACAACTTGTTCTAAACCCACCATGAGGCTTCCATCATAACCCTGAAGACCAGCTTATGCTGTAAATTGTTAACTGTTTGTTTGTGTTTTAAGAGACAGCTGTTCAACAGTGTTCATCTTTCCATAAGTCATTGATGAATCTTAAACCTGTTTTACCAGATGTTCCCTATATCTCTATATAAATATAAAGATCTTACAAATTATAAATACTGGAACAGCATCTTCCAAAGAAACACTGCTTAGAAAATACAAAGCTATTGTCATTGTCATACCTGCTGAGTAAATTTATTCTTTTCATCACTTAATTATCACAGATGTAGATGATACCACAGTAGGTAATGTGCCCCTGTCATCTTCCTTAGCCACCACTAAAACCAGCTAAAATGAAAAAAAAAACCAGTATAAATCTTGCCGACTAACATCCCACTTTCAAGTAAACATCACCAAGCACCAAATAATGCAAAATGTCTTCCTTTTGTCTATTTCTGTCCTCGGAGGTGTCGTTGGCAGCCATGTCTATCCTCCCACGAAAAGACTCTGGAAAATGAATGTCCACCGTCTCCTTCTCCGATCCTTTTTAAAATCCTTACGTAATATCTTGTGACCAACTACTACCACAGAAAGACATGGAGAAACTTCCTACATGCTTCTTGCAAGATGTGTCTTCAGCTGTGGAAAATATGCAGAGGCCTATGAAGTTCATGAGTAGGAGATGTTTACAAAAATAGTATCTGTATCAGATCTATAGAGGCAGGAATCGTCCTCCAGGGATTGTTGCTCCAATATGCTTCACTGCTGGCCTCCTGCCACTGGCAGTTTGGATTCCCCAGTAAAAGCTACTTCTGGCAGGGATCTCAGTAATTGCTTCATGGAAGTAATGCAGTAGATGCCATAGGAGTTAATTCTACATCAAGCTGTATTAGCTACTGATAGGATTTTCATGTGGACCGAAAAGGAAATGAGATAGCAAAATGACTCATGCAGTTCTTCTTTCTTCAGAGCTCCTTTGCTGCAGAAGACAAACAGGAAGGTTTTTTTATGAGGTTTTTAAAGAATGAAAAAAAGCGGTGCCAGTGTAGTTCAGATCCTGAAAGTGGTGCAACTTATCTCACATAAGTGAAAGGCTGGGTCCTTTTAAGCTGGGAAAATATTTGAGGTTGTGTGAATCAACTGAAGGGACAACAGGTGGAGAGAGGTAGGATATATTTGCATTACATATTGTGATATAAGTTCATGCTTACCTACAGTCACACCCTAGCAAACCTGATCTTGTTCTACCTGCACCCAGAGACCATAAAAAACTTTAGGGGAGCATATTAGTTCAGTGCTGAGATAGAACTAATCAATCCACACCCTCAATAGTGCATTTATCAAAAAATCCTCCTGGGTATGTTGTCCCATATTGCTGAAGAGACATCCTGGTGAGCGCCAAAATATTTTCTCCTCTTCTCTTCATGGTGAATTCTCAAATTTGCCTGTGCTGCCATAGTAGAGACGTGCTTGGGATATCCTGGCATCATCTATTGGAAAGTGAGCATTTGACGGTGTCCCAAATTAAGGACAACGTTACTCAGAGGAATTAAATACTTTGATGTTAGCCAGATACCTTAAAAACACACTAATTTCAACACAAGTTGAAATTTTTAAAAAAATTTCTGAAACAAATTAGAATTTCTGCAGTGGGGAGGTATGTCTTCCCAACACATATAGCCCAGGCAAGCAGTGGGCCACCTGTAATCTAACAACAGACAGGACTCACATGCATGTTTTGCTGCAAGAGCCCTGTTGTGTGACCTTGCTAATTTGGCAGTATTTTATTAAAATGCAATCAGCTTTGTGTGTAATACCTGGGTTTGAAGTATTGGACACAAATAAATGTTCAATATTCAATGTTCACCATTCTCTTCTCACCTTACCTAGATATTTGCCTTCCATTAGTTTTTCTTAAGAATTTGTAGCTTCATGGTTTTTCAGAACAACAATACTGGTTTGCAGGTTTTTAGCAAGTGTAATATTCTCTCAGGATCTTCATCCATGTCTGGTTTTTATCCAGAGTCATGCAGAAGTGTCATGCTGAGTTCTAGATATATTAGGATCTCATTTTTGTACGGTTCCCATTTCAAGACTTTAGAGAAGACACAGGAATGGAATTTACCATCTGGAACTGCGGTGGTGCAGCTTGCTCTGGCAGCATCTCCCCCACACCTTTGTAGCACACTGACCTACTGCATGTGACCATGCATCACCTGCCACTCGAGCAGGAGACCCGGCACTCTCTGGAACTGCAGCTCAGCACCAAAGAATTAGCAAGTCTAGGCTGCCTCATCTGTCACAAACCTCACCCACTCAGCAACACCATTCTGGCAAGAATCTTTCATAAATCCATTCTGCATCCTCGTATGTCCTTACCTTGTGTCTGAGCCAGCTAAATGCCTGCTCACACAGAGTGAGACTGGAGGTAGGCTGGGCCGTGCTCTGAAATTCCAGTTTCTTCTGCCATGGCCTGGGGCTTTTCCAGCAGCAAGTGAAATGGGAAGATCAGTGAGTTCAGATAAGGCATTCTTTCCCACTCCCTCCCTGCCAGGAAGAGCTCAGCAGATGCCAAGGAATGAGGAGGCAAAAGAAAGAAACTTCCAGGAGTGTAAAAAAAGGAATTTATTGAACCTCTGGCAGTCGCACTGAATGCGAAGGTTCCTCATCATCAGGTAGGTAGTAGCAAGAGGGGAGGTCTGAGGAGGTTGCTTTGGAAGGTCAAAAAGGCTACTTGATATGCATTCAAAAAGGAGACACCACCAATGACATAAATGTGAGATGTATATTAGGGTGCAAATATCTTTGGTGCAGTGTGAGTCTTATTTTGCCGTTTTTAAAACGTTTACTTCATCCTCTACTGAATGTCTCGTTTCCCAGCAGTGAAGCATACAGCAGCTCCTTCTCCTAAATGTCAGTTGAATCTATACTAGTGGTGTTGCTCAAACTGCATTTTTAAAAATAATCTGCAAGCAGTTAATGTGCTTTTTAAATTCCCAGTGTTATGTAAAAAGGCACAATATTTTTAGCCTTACAAAATATCAGTTGTCATCTCCTCACTCTCTCCCTTTGATATATTGGAGATGGGGGCCTAGAAGCTCAGAGACACTGTGGATACTAACTGTTTTAAAAATAAGGTGGTGTGTTTTTTTCTGCAATGTGGTTTTGGAGTTTTACAGATCTTAATAAAAACATACAAAAATACCCCAAACCTTAAAAGCAAGTCTGAAGGAAGAAAAGTACTTCTTATTTTAAAAGCTACTGATTCTGTCCTCGCTGCCAAATTTTAATGTCTGGAATAATGACAGTATAATGTATCCTGAAGCAAAATATCAACTTAAACTGTTCACTCATGCACTGACAGAATGGCCCTCATATTTTAAAAAATCTCCAGAAATTACTCTCTAGCATAGAGCACACAGCTGTTGTGAGTAGGCTCTGGCAAATCAACATTGACTCAAACTATTTTTGGAATCAAGTCAGGCCTGCTGCTGTTTCTGGAAGATGTGAATACATCTACCTGCTCTGCTCTGCTGTGCTGCAGTCCATAAGGAATATGGTGGGATCCAGAATGCTTCCCTCTATGCTTATTTGGAGGTGACCTTTCCATTCCCATCTGTTTACAAGTCTTCTGAGGTCTAATGTTTTTACCTGCTGGCAACCACCTTGATAAGCACATTTGGACCTTGCTGTTTTCTGTGTTCTCTACTGAAATTTGAGGACCAGGGTCTCAGAAGAGGCTGCCTCACTGCTTTTTTCTCCTTGCTGTCTTGCAACACTTGACATCCTGATAGCACTTCTGGCTAGGGGCATCACCTGTCAAAAGCAGCTCAAGAGAGAAGAGCCTCAGACTTGTTGGGATCATAGCTGATTCTTGAAAGAAATCCACCAATGCAATTCAAGAGACGGCTACTAGAAAATCTTGGAATAATAATGTTTATTGTTGCACCACAGGGTCTGTGCAGGTACTATGCATCAGTACTGGTCTAAGGCAAAAGCTCCTAGCTTTCATCTCTCAGAGGAGGCTGCTCTTCCTTTCTATCTCCCCAAAATTTGTTTTAACCTGCAATAGGTAAGATAACATTTATCATATTTTCCTATTTACCACTTCTTCCTCAGTTTACTGTCAGCTGGGAGAAAGAGTTGAAGTGATTGTAGATGAGGAGAGTTCTGTTCTCAAGGTCTCTGGAGTCACATAAATAATTGCTATGTTTAGAAGAGTGGAATTCTTCAGGCACCAACTATGTAACTTGAAATTCCATTCCTTGCTTGGAGGTGCAGGGATTTGGAGAACAACAATTTCTGAGTCAAAAGCAAACACAAGAGGAGACTCTTGGACTCTGGTATAATCTGCTAAGACAGCAAAGCAGGATGCAGCATACTGTAGGCTTCTCGTCAGTGTAGACTGAAAGACAAAATGAATTTTGAGGCTAATGAGGGAGTCATTCCAGCCTCAAAACCAAGCCAGGGGCCTGAGAATATGCAACATTAAAGACTGAAAAAGTCTACAATTTAGTGTCCCTCTAATCTTGACCGCAAGCTAAGGTCATTAAGTTGAATTTAGGCTTTTGGCACCAAAGGGCTGATATCTGTCTGCAGTGATACCATCTAAGAAGTTAGAGGCAATGAACAGTATCAACCAGACCTTCACCCATATTCTTCACAGATGAACTGTACCCTCTACCTTTCCCAGTCTCCTTCTTCAGGAAGACTCACTTGGCAATGTGTAGTCTAGCCCCTGTGGAAAGCCTCCTTCTGAAACTTCAGAGGGAGTGGATACAGACAGTATCCCATATGTATGTTTAAATTTGGACCTCTCTGCAGATTTCCTCTTTCTTGGATCAGGAGAAAATAGGAGCTGTTTTACTGCATTGGAGAAACGCAGGCTGTCCAATGTGTCCGAAGCAAGTGACAAGTGGAACTAAGGCAGCTCTTTCCCTTTTCAGGCGGTCACATCTGAGGTTGCACTGCTTGTCTGCACTTTGGATGTAATACGTGTCTTTTGCACCGTTTCAAATTTGACACACCCTTACACAGATCCACAGTATTTTCTGGTTTACTTCAAAACCAAATATAGCCCTCCTTTTTTACCAGATCTCTTTTTTTTTTTTAATATTCTTAAGATAGAGGCTTGATGACCACCTTGGGAGGACAGAGTTTTGGAAAGCATGGCCACAAAGGCTAAACAAACAGGAAGCAAAAGGATTAGTGCTGGTAGGACACAGTAATCCTTCTCATGGCATTGAGCACGATGTACCAAGGTGTTGGGAAGAAGGCTGTTGGTGGGAAGCCCAGGAAAAGCAACACTGAAATAGCTTTGTAAACATCCCGTTCATTTCCTTTGGCAGCAGCAAGTCTAACACTGTCTCTGAAACCATCAGTCACTCTGCAGAAAATGGTTTGATAGGGCTTTCCTCATAACCTAAGCCTATTTTCATTAGCAACCTGATGAGATTCTGGCTGGCTTAGTTTCCAGGCATCTTTCACTACCTGCTGCTCCCAGCTTTTAGCCAGAACTGTCACAGACATTACCTGGGACTCAAGAATCCCAGGGAAGAAGTATATTTGCATGTTAAGCCTAAACACAGATGACCTTCATGTAGATTGTAACTGGCCAAATGCATATCGAAAGTGGTTTATATGGAAACTCAAGTGTTTTGGGTAAGGCTAAAGGTTCCAAATGACTTCTTTCATGACCCACGAAAGCAAAGGGTCAGGAGATTTGCCAGGTACTGTGGTCACCATGTTGACCTTAATCAAGGCAACTGAAGAATGCCTTGGTTGAAGGAAATACATCTCCAGAAATGTGCAGATAGTCATTGACGTCCACATTGATGGAACACTTTTTGAGGACCTCTCCTGCGTTTTGAGCAGTAGCTGTGGCTACTGATCTCTCAATATCACTTGGACTAGCTACGGAGCACTGGCAGTGGTGGCCTGTAACCACTACTACTACCCTGTTCTCCAGTCAGTGGCTTTCATGCAGTGCTCAGTAACTTTGCTGGATACAGAGGGAACTCAGCACAGATCTTTAGTAAGGCCTGTTACACCTTATATTTTCAACCTACTGAAAATCATACTCTGCTTGAAAATCAGCTCTCTCCCGTAAGTTGTCACTTGTCACAGACTCCTAGCTGCCACTGGAAGGACAGTTAGCTCCACTGCAAGGCCCTGCTAATTTTCCTGAAAACCCCATGAAACAGTCAAAGATTTTTGTCTGGTCATTCTTTTATCCATACCATCAGTAAATTAACTAGCAAAGGTACTAGTAGCCACATGTACTAAACCTGGGAACTGCAGGATACTTCATATAGCCCCACACCTTTTGCTTTTGGATAACTGGAAAGCAAGGGCTTGGGGGGCTGCACCTCTTAAAGCTGTACTCAAATGGTGTTTTACTGTGCAGCTTGTGGATAACATTTGGCCTTTTTTTTTTTTTTTTTGGGCAAGCAGACTGTTTGACCATATGCCTGTATTGTCTGTTTGGTTGGTTTGTTGCTTTGCTCCAGGGCCTTGCTTCCATGATCATCTACACTGTGTACATACTAGGTTTTGCCAGGACTCCAGTCTGGAGTTAACTAATTACTTGGTTTTATGAGAGGCTGGTTTGCTGCAGGATCCACACCCTGTAGATAATGCAGGCATGGACTACACCAGGCTTCATTCTTCCTGACCAGAGCAACGTGCTTGTGTATTTCTAATGTGCTCACAAGTCCAGCATGCCCTGGCAAATGCACGGCACATCTTTGTAGGCACACTACAAAACATGGAGTTAGCAGTTTCCAAAGCCTGTCCCTGCTTACTTGGCTACCTCAGTTTTTATGCAGGAAAAGAGTAGCACTGGGGCAGACAGGTGCCATGTGGGGACTGGAGTGACCAGGATCCTGTCCCAGGTTAATGCTACTGAGACTGTAGCTTGGCATCTCTCTCCCTCCAGTTCCAAGCAGCTGCAGCGGGTGCTTCCCTGGGAAGCCACAACAGAACTTCTACTGTACGACATAGGAGGAGGCTCAGCATGAGATCAAGGGAGTTGAGACCCTGTTTTTGTCTCTCAGTTTTGTCACAGGGAGGATGGGGGGGAAGAACCCTTTTCCCAGGAAACAACACCTTCCCCCCGACACATACACACACTGGAATTATTCCTGGGGCTTTTTGTCTAAAACACCCCGGATGCAACACCCAGAAGTACCTATGTCTGATTACACTCGTTTGTAGGAAGGAGCATGGCTTGTTTGTGCCCTGCTTACAACTCTACGTAAGTGAAGAAAGGAGACTTCTACCATGGGAGCATGGTACTTGGGTGGAAAGAGGCTTGCAGCACACACAGGAACTCTTTAATTAGCAGCCTGACAGATGTGTTTCTTTGACACTTCTGACAAGCAGTAATATTTGCCACAGAACAGCCAAATACATCACCACTTGTCTTGCTGGTGGCAAGGGGTGGGGCATGCAGTTGAGGAAATTGTGAGGATGCCTTGGAATGTGGAAATGGCAGCTTTCCGAGCAGAATGGGCTCTGGCGGCCATCCATACTCAGCCACACACATGGGCATGCCCCAGGAGCCATCTCACAGTTTTCCAGAGTTGCAGAACAGGTCATACAGCACCTGAGGGAAGAGATATCCATTGGGACAACCTGCTTGCATCCCCTGTTCTTTGGGCACAGAGCCCAGCAGCAGAGAGCAGGAGCTGTGGGAGGGCTGTGTGAGAGGAAGGAAGCCTGCCAGTGAGCCAGCCCCAGGAGCAATGGAATTGCAGGCCACTGCCTGCTGAGAAGCAGCAGGAAATTTTGGTGGAAGGAGATAAGGAAACAGCAGTGGTAACCCATCAGGGAGCTGCACCTCCTGCCCCAGAGCCCCTGTCATGGCTCTGTCTAGGAAAGACCAGCCAGCATTGCTGGAAATGGAGCTTCTTCCCCGGACAGACACCACCCCAGTCCCCTGTTCTCCTGGCTGCTGTGATGGCCAGTCATATCCTGCCATGACCAAGGTCATACCTCAGAGATACTTGGCTCCCTCTTGTTTGTATATGGCTGATTTGCCCCACTAAAAAAAGTGTTTCATGACACAGCAAAGTTTGGGGGTTTTTTTTCTGTTTCCAGCCTTTGGCCTATTCTAGTGTTTTAGTCAGGACAATCTGACTGTATGTGTGTGGGTGGAATGCCTTCTGAAGTTTGTACATACGTGCGTGTGTACCATGCAGTACCTTCACAGTGGGATTTGAGCACCCACAGTGGCCCTTTTCAGAGGTCACAGCTCTCTGTAGCTGCTGAGCAGCTCCCCTTCTTGGGGAGGGACACTTGTGATGTGTGCTTTGCACAGCAGACTCGGTTCTCTTCAGAGCACTACAGCTGTGTGTCCTGGGTAGCTGGTCATTCAGGGACGTCTCCAGAACTCATGACCTTTGCAAATAGCATTCCTGACTACGTGCCAGTTGCACAGAGGCAGGGAGATGAGGAGGCTTGGAAGGACTGCTGTCTCATGAGGCTCTGGTGTCCCCAGCACAGCTCTCTGTGTGTGGCACCCAGCTGTCAACACGCATCCCACAATGGTGCTAAGGCACTCCAACTTGAAACTGCT
This sequence comes from Dicrurus megarhynchus, assembly GCA_013399195.1. NCBI lineage: Eukaryota > Metazoa > Chordata > Aves > Passeriformes > Dicruridae > Dicrurus > Dicrurus megarhynchus. The sequence goes on from VXAD01009517.1 coordinate 462,900, forward strand.
GTTTGGTCAGGAAAAAAGGCAGCTCTGCACACGTCATGGCCTCCACAAGGGGTGTGAGCAGCAGCCTGGCAGAGGACAATCTGTTCCAGATGTCGTCTTGCACATGGAGAACACCCTGCCCAAGGGAGGGAGCGAGGAGCACACCAGGAGAGGCTGTGCTGTGGGAGCACAGTAGATCCTGGGAGACCTCTTACCAGGGTGAATTACATAGAATCATAGAATTGTTCAGCTTGGAAAAGAGCTCTAAGATCGAGTCCAACTGTAACATCTGGCTCGTGTGGATGCAGGCAATTTGCTGCAGGTGGCCCTGCCCTGGACAGTGCAGGCCTAACTACTTGGCCTGGAGACCAAAGCAGATCCATTATATATTCCCAACCCTTCCAGTCAGCCCAGATGTAGCATTTAATACAGCATGGGGAAAGCTGATTAAGTAGCAATTTAACATTAATCAATAAAACGTGGTTAGACTAAACAGAAGTTATGTGACTAAAGAAGCATCAGAGATTGAACACAGATACGAGTCAGAACTCTTCATTGCTTAGGAAAAACATGGGCTCCTGCGTGGTGTCACTAATTGTTAACTAACTCACGCTGAGATAAAATGGCACTAATTGATCTGTTGATATGGATGGAAATTATACAGATGCACACATTTTGCATTATTAACACAAGTAAACCACCCTGTCCAGATTCCACATTGCTTTCCTCTGACCTTAAACACATATTTAACACAAAGATTCCCATCTGCAGCTACCTAAACCATACCTGGCTATCAAAAAAGATTTTCTGCCCAACAAGTTTAATTCCCCGACAGTGTTCTTGCAAATAATTCTTCCTTTTGTATTCAAGGACTTATTTTTTCTTCTTACCTCTATTTTTATTTTCATTTTATAGGCACCTAACCAGTGCTAGCACACACCTCATCCCAGTGCAGTACATGAATTTGCCACACCACTTCTGTGTGGTCTTATTCTTTATTTACTCGTTGCATTACACAACTGAATTGCCAGCAAAGATTCTCTGTAGCTGTCTCCATTAAAACTTAGTCTTTCTGAGATGGCTGCCTTGAACTCTAAGCATTTCTAAGCTTTGATTTGATGGCCAGTAGCAGGGCTTGCCTCAAAAGAAGCACCCAGCTAGAACTGCATATTCTAAATCCCTCCGACACCTGCTTTGTAGTGGGCTGTCACTTCACCCATGGTGACAATAGCATTCACACCACACTATACCCCAAAATACCAAGTCACTTTTATTCATGGCATGGAACAGCCAAAGTGATTTATGCAGAGGACTGCTGCTAATTCCAGAAATAACAAGGTCTGGCACAAGCTGAGTATACCTGCTGATCCATCCCTGTACCCAGATAGCTAAATGACTCTTCAGGACTAGTATTTTGCTTCAGCTAATGAGTGTGACTACAACTGTGTGCATCTCAAGGCTCTAATTTTCATGTGCAGCAGAAAAATGCCTACTCTTTCAAGCCAGTAATTGCACGAAGGAAGATTGTTAGCATAAGGAGATTGTTATTTTTTTTCTGGAGGAATCAGAACTAACAGGGAAGTTAGTTAATCTCCATTTCCAATTACAAAAGCACAAACTTGAAATTCACTATGTGACAAGCACAAAATCAGATTAGTTTCCCCCTGTGTATTCTGATGTATTCTGATTTGAGAATTCTAGCTTTCACATGTGCAACCTGCAAAACATTTGGTTTGTATTTGTTTCCTCATAGTGAGGAGTTAATACCAAATGTCTAAGAGGGCTGCTTTTCTTTTTCTTATTCCCACTTCCCTTGATCTGCTTTCATGAGCTTTTAACTCACTTGTGAGAAAATCAGACATGTGAGCATCTGGATTCATGGGGATGTGACCAGAAAGTATGAAAGTGTAGATTTTTTTTCATATTCACTCAGCACTTTTTTAATCTTGGTCTGAGACATTCTTTGTTTTCTCTGAAGTCAGAGCTAGCCCAGGGAACAGTGGCAGAGTTCTCTGACGTCAGGCTCATTGTGTAAGGGGTGTTGTGATGTTCCAGAATTTGGTTCGCAATTACGCAGTGAATTCTTTTTAGCTCTGCACTGACATCTTTACCTGAACAAGAGGGAAGAAGATTTTCTGCACTAGAAAAGTGACAGTGTAAGAAGACCCATCACAGAGACACATTCTTTATCCTATATAATTACTTTGTGCTTTAATTATGGGAGGTAACGGAGCTGATGCCATGCCTATAGAAGCAGCAGTAAACAGGGTTATTTAGCACCAACAGAAGAGCTATGTATCTCTAAGAAATTCAGAGCTATAGATCAGTGGTTGCAGCTGTGTAAGGAGTGAGATGCTCAGTGCTGTGCGTTGCTATGGGTGGCATTTTCATATGGTATGTAACACTGAAAAACCTCAGACATTTTTCCAGCTGTATCATCTGGTTAAATAAAAGATACAACCCCTTTGTACGAACTTTACGTGTCAAATTAAAGATTTGTTTACACTGGATTTAAACCTTGGATGAATCTCTTTGCATAGCTCTGTAAGGTGAGCGTTTTGCAGTAGTGCAGACTGGGAGTGTCACTGGTGTGGTTTGTGGCTTACTCACCCACCCACAAGTAAATTATCAGTACTGAAAGGTACCTGTGTTGATAGGTAAGTCTTTGGAGCAGACAAGCCCCAAGTCCCCTGAGCATTACCAAATACAGTAATTCTCCAGGGAACTTACAACAGTAGGGATATTAACCCAAATATTAAGGCCAGATTCCAAAGTCAAATACAATGATTGCACAAAGCACAGGAAGTGTATTGGTGCTCCTCCTCCCCGAGAGGCTCTGAAGCAAGGAGAAGCAGCAAAGGCTGGGGTTGAAAATTATGTTCTGTTGGGTTGGGTCAGGCTGCCCCTGTTCTACAGCGGGCTGAGCCCCCAGCGAGCACTGGGATAAAAAGAAAACCGATGTGCAGCACTGGCAATCCAACAAAGCAATTCATGTGGATAGTGTTTGATATAAACCAGCTAATAGTGCTTGCCTTGCAGCCAGTACAAGGAGAACAAGTTGCTTTTCTGCACGGTGGAGTCATCTGATGTTTGCTTTAATTTGTGGCAGATCGGGGCAGCGTGAGTCAGATGCTCTCACAGCTGGCTCGGGCGGGGAGGAGGCCAGCAGGGACCCTGACTCACCAGAGCCGCCGCATTCCTTCCGAAAATCCAGCTCAGCGACTGGAACTGAAATCACGGGCTGGGGGCAGCTCCAAGGTTAGGGAAGGCGGGAGGAGCAGGGCTCTCCGTGCGGGTGGCAGGCAGCGAGCCCGGCCCAGGGTGGGCGCCGAGGGGGCCGGGAAAACCCCGACAGACGCGTCTCGTTGGCGACCGCCGGCGGGCAGAGCGCTCGCCCCCTCCCCGGCCGGCAGGGCCCGGAGCCGCTGCCCCGGCAAGCCCCGGCCCCCGTTACCTCATTGCCACATTCCCCAGCGAGTGAGCTCAGCTGTGCCGCGGCCTCGCGCCTTTTATGGTCAAACAACTTTGCCTGGGCGAGGCTTTTTTCGCGAGTTGGGAGGAAGGGCCGGGGCTCAGCAGCTCCTCCGCCTCTCGCTGCTGCTGGTGCTGCTCCCGGCGGGCGGGCCGGGGCAGCCGAGGAGTGCGGCCCCGACAGCCCCAGTGCCGGGGGTGGCACTTCCCGCTCCTCCAGAGGTGAGTCTTTTCGCTCGGCGTGGCGACAAAGCCTTTGTCCTTCGCCCCGGGGGTGGCGCGGGGCGCGGAGGGGTGCGGGTTTCCTGCCGCTCCTTCCCGCACGGCTCTTCGCCTCGGACACAGCCCTTCGCTCTCGGCCAGGCTGATTACGGTCGTGGCACGTGGGGGTGCTTGACCGTCCACCAAGAAGGAAAAAAAAAAGCAGGTTCGCGTGTGTGTGTGGTGAGTTTTGTTCCCTGCCGGTGGAATGGAGGCGACTCGCACAGCCCCAGCAGCGGGGGAGAGGGAGGGGGTGCTGCCGGGCTCTGCTCGGGACAAGCTCTCTTTTGTGTGCGCATGGATGAGCGAGACACCTCGCGAGCCTTTTTCCAGATGTGCTTGAGAGAGGAATCTGGGGCCCTTTGTGCATGAAATTTGCCTAATATATGAGTTTCTGTCTCGCTGGGAGCGCCTTGAGAAAGTGCTTGCAAAGTCGTAGAACTTTCTAACGTTTTAAATATGTTTGCATAGCTTTTTGGAGTTTTCCTCGGTTTTTTTTCCCTCCCTTGTATAGGGAGGAGGCAAGCCCAGCATCTGCGAGAGAAGTTTGTAGCTCCGAATAACCCCCTCCCCCAGCCCGGTTGCTTTAAGGCTTTTCCTTGCAGCTTGCATAGCTGATAGACTTTGCTGTCTTTGTAGCTTTGGGGCAGGCTGGGAGAACTTTCTGGATGGAAAGCAGCATAACTCCTGAATCCGTTAAATCTGATCTTAATATTCTTGTTTGTTTGGGGAGTTGGGGGTGTTTTGGTGGGTTTGTTTTTTTTTTTTTTTTTGTTCTCCTCTGACTCCCCTCAGTTGGAAAGAAGTTGGCCAATGGGGGAAGTACAGATATGATGTGTGGAGCTACAGTGTTGGGCTGGCTTTTACAGGGGCTCCCAGTGTGGCTGCTGCCAAACTGCTTTTACCAACAGAAGTGAAAAATGTCACTCGGCTCTCTGCTTCTTCAGGTTCCTCCTGCTTTTACAACCCCGGGAAAGGAGCAGAGCTGTTGAAAGTGGTGTCGTGGGATCAAAGAAGTGAAAGCTGTCTGGATGCATAACAGGTGGCAGACCCACCATGGGACCTTCTCGGAGGTGACCCTCTTGCTGAAGGAGGGGTCCCTTGGTTCTGTCCTACTTCTTATTCTCAGAAAGAAACAGTGTATGAAGCAACTAGGTATCCCGGCTGTGTCCTTTGGGGACATCTTTCTTCGTAGCTCCACTTGAGTCATAAATGCTGTTACAGCAGGTAGAAAAATCTCTCCCCTCGGGGAAAGTGTGAGGATGAGAAAGATTTGAGATTAGTTCTGTTGGCATGACACTCCCTCTCCCACAGCTCTCACAAACTGCGCCACAGGAGCCGTGTGAGCTGTGTGTTTCTGGTAAGGCTTAGATGGCATTGGCAGCGCCCCAGGGCTGGGGGGGTGACTCTCTGCAAAGCCAAGCTTTCTCAGCCGGTTTGGTCTGTGTGTGGGTGGACTGATAACCAGAAGTGAGGATGAGCAGGGGCAGCTGCTGGGTGGAGACAGCCCTGAGCAGAAAGTGCCCTTAGCGCGACGCAGCATACCGGGAAACGGGCTGCTTTGGGTTAAGGGAGATAGCAGCTGCTGGTTGCAAAGCCAGTGGTTTTTTTTGCGAAGCAGCCGATGTCCCCAGACGGTGTGTTGACTAACCCCGTGATTAGAAGAGACATTGTCACTGTAGTGTTCTGCTCATAGTGCTGTCAAATCTGGTAGAACTAGTGCCAAGTGGTTCATTACACCCTAGTGAAATAATGGAGCGTGAGGCAGAAGTCTGTAAAGAAAGGCTGGAGGTCTTCTTAAACAGCTTCTGAAATTTGGTAGGAACTGCAGAATGGAGGGAGTTGGTCAGTCCCTTCTGACTTGCAAGTCTGTTGACCCCTAAAAGTTTGGGGAAGTGAGGACAGACCTTGCTAATTACTCTTCTGCCTTGGCCCTTTCCCATTCTGAATCCAGGGGGAATGCTCAGCACAGCTTTTTGGCTCCTGCTTATTGTTGTGGCCTCATTCTCCTTTTGAAAATCCCAGAAGGGTTTGTCCAAGTGTATGCATCTTATCAGCACTGCACAAAGGGAAGGAAAAGTTCAGCAGCATGGACTTTGTTTGTTTGTGTTGCCACACACTTGTGACCTGGGGAAGCTGTGACAGGTTACTGCTCTATAGTGCCGCGCTGCACTGAGTCGTGGGAGCGCGTAGAATGGGGCATGCAGGTCTTATCAGCAGCCAGGGGTTAATCGGGGGTGGGCGGATGTTTGTGGCACCGGGGCTGTCTGTGGCAGCAGCTGTTATTGTCCGTGTGAGAGGCCGGCAGTGTGGAGGGGCACTGATTGGGACATGCCAACGCGAAAGGCTGGCACGGAGCCCCTGTGCTGACGGCAGCCCTATTGTGCCGGGGTGTTAGGAGGGCTGTGGGCATGCCAGCCTTTACAACAAAGCGTCTGGCTCCATGGAGGCTTCTAGCACGGGTGAGATTGCTGGCCTGGATCGCAGGAGCGGGGGGAGTCCTAGGGATGCGCCTCTCCTCGGGAGCCCTGCGGTTCCCCGGCCGGCCGGCCCGGCGGGGTATCCTGCGGCTGCCGGGGCCGGTTCGGAGGCGGGGGTCAGCTCGCGGGGGGCGGCGGCGGGGCGGCATCCGGGGAGCGCTTCCTGGCGGGGGCGGAGCGGAGCGGGCGGCGGAGCCCGGCCAGGGCACGGAGGAGACGGGCTGGCAGCGCCCAGCGCCGGGAGACCCTCTGCCGCCCTGCCGTGCGGGCTCCGGCGGCATGGAGAGGCCTGGAGGTAAAGGGTGGGGGCGCCGGGGGAGAGGGGGCTTTGCTGGCGCTGTCACAAGCTGAGCTCGAGAGGAACCGGCTGGCGTTATCGAGTGAAGGGGGAGAAGAAATGCTCACTCCATTTCTGGTGGTGTCCTTTGGGGTGCGGGGCACAACCCTGCTGCTGGTCACCACAGGTGCAGGGCTCCGGTGCAGTGGAAATCTGGGTTTTCTCCATGGTGCGAGCCCATTTGTGGTTAATGCCATCCTTAGTTGAAATGGTGAAGTGCGATGGCTCATTCGAGCTGTCTGCAGTTTCTGTTCCTCCTTTTTCCTATGCTGGTCTTGTAAGAGCACTGCTTAGGCACCTCAGCTTCTGGCCTGGCTTAAATTCCTGTATCCCTTTGTTTCAGATATTCTTCTCCATTAATTTCCACTCTGGCTCAAGGCTGACTTCATACAGGTTTCCTCCTCCTTCTCTCCTGCTAGGTGCTGAGAAGATGGCCTCCCCAGGTGCCCCAGGGACCCGCATGACATCCACAGTCAGCATCAACATTTCTACCCCTTCCTTCTACAACCCACAGAAGAAGTTTGCACCCGTGGTTGCCCCTAAACCCAAAGTGAACCCCTTCAAGGCTGGGGGTGCATCAGAGTCGTCGCTGCCCCCACCTCCTGGACCTGGTGCCCAGCATGCTCAGATGGGGAAGGTGGGGGAGATTCCATTACCACCCGTGTCCCTGCTGGCAGAAGGTAGGTGAAGGCTGCCATGGCAGATGTAAATATGTATTTCTGAATTCTTATGGTGGGAGGTTGGTAACTGGGCTGAATGTGAGAACAGGGGCATAACTGCTGTAAGTGATGGATATTCTTGCTGTAGAGACTGGCAGCTTCCATAACGAGATAGATGGATTGGAAAGGGATCTCAGAGTAGGTAGTATCTCCATTAGGAAAGGAGGGGGGAGGCCATCCTGCACTGCACTGATGCTGGAGGAACACAGTGGATTTTCCGTAGTATTCCCTGGGTGCACAGTTGTGTAATTGCAGTCGGTTTCTGGCCAGCATGTCTGAGAGCAAGTATGTTGTAGAGAAGTTGACCCTGATAGTGATGAATCATGCTGTTCTCCTTCTTGTTGATTGGTCCCAGCTCAAGTTGGTTCTCTTTGACTGTCCTTGTGGACTCTGCAATTGCCATTGTTGATGCTGGAAAAGAGAAAGGAGAAATAATTGGGTGAAAAAATAGTGGCAGCGGTGATAAACAGGAAGTGAGACTTAGAGTTTAGTTTGTATGGCTTGTACAGTTTCGTACTTTTTCCTAGTGGTTTGGGTTGGGTTTTCCTGTGTAGAGTGACTTCTTGTTTCTCTGTGGTTTTCTTATTTCTTTCTTTCTTTTTTTGTGCGTGGCCTTTTTTTATTTCCTGCAGTGCTAGAGTGGTTTTTTTGTTCCATGTTTTCTTGCTTGGTTGGTTTTGTGTCCTTCAAGATGCAGGTTACTGGTAGTGTGACTCTGTAGTTTGAACTCATGATCAGCATGGGGCCACCAGAAATTTCTGTAGGGACCCTTTGCTAATGATTGATGCTGCCTATTTCCCCAAGGCTCTGTCAGGTAAAGAGTGTGCCTCAGTCAGGACACACATGTTCAGAGAATGCCAATGGCTGGTTTAAATTTCTTTTCTTTCACTGTTTAGCACAGACTGCAACACTGATGTTTTCTGGGTTAGCAGGCTAAGTTAGTGGGCAGCTGACCTGATGGTAGGAGGAGTGGTCCTGGGCTTAGAGGAGAGAAATTATTAAGCCTTTTTCCCATTTCTCAAGTCACAAGGACATGCTGGTGCTTCTGCCTCCTCAAATTACACCAGCTAAATCTGGTGACCTATTTCTTGTATGTTGTTGGCTGGAATCTTGTGTCTGTGGAAACCAAGGTCCCATCTTAGGATTTATCATTTTCTGCTGTAGTTGTCTGGATTAGGGATGTGTCTGTCAGAAGGCCTCAGACTGACACAGCTATTACCTGAAGTAGACAGATGGATGTTAAAAATTATTTTTCAATATACAGTGTGAATGGAGTGTTGGGTGTTGCTTGCTCTGCTTCTCCTATCCTTAAAGTGGGTGTTATGGAGTAACTAGACAGAAAAACTAGCAAAAGAACCATTTGTCATAAGCTGCTGTGTCATCATTGGGTAAGGGCTGCCAGCAAGACATCTGAAGTACAGATGAACCACCAAAACTCAGTCACGAGAGAAATGCATCTTATTTGTTCCTTCTCTGGTGCGTATCTTCAGTCCTTCTGTGCCTTTCTTATACGCTCCCCAAACAAAACATATGATACAAAGCTATAGCAGTTGGTCCCTTTGTTGTAAATGACAGGATGGCTAAGTTAGTACTGCTGTAGGAATGTTACATTTAGGTTTGATTACTCTGTAAATCTGGTATAATAACTTTGTGGGGAACTTTCTTGTCCTGTGAATAATTCATAAAACAGGCTTTTAGTGCATCTGAAACAATGTGACGACAGATCAGGGTTTTGTTTATTACGGTTTCAATAAACCAAAAGGCAAGCATGTACAAGCTTGATCCCAAACTGTAATTTCAAAGAAAAAAAATACGTAGTATTACTCCCTCCCCACAGCAGAATTTCTGCAGCACAAGAAAGCTTGGAAGAGGTGTTGCATACCAGGGCAGTTTATGCATTCCACAGGCTAATAAGATTTTGGCTTTAATCTTCTAAAAGGGCAGTATTGTCCCCCTTAGGTTACAGATGAGAAGTCCTTATAAAGCCTGTTGACAACAGCTGGATGTGAAGATGAGACAATTTGATTACTGCTGTTAAAAGTTGCACTTGGAGTAGCTGGAGTGAAAAGCTTGGTCTTTCACCCTACTGCTCATTGGGGCTAGCTGGGAAGAGAGGTGGGTGTCCAGAAGAAGGCACGTGGAAGTTACACCTGTTCATCTTCGATGTTCTTTGCTGTGTGGTCGCTAGGAGGACAGCTTCTCCCCTGCGTGGTGAAGGGAGGAGGATTCACATTTATTTGTCTGTGTTGTAATAGAAAATAGTTGGTTTTGTGTGTTCTGCATCTTTGGCAAATATGAGTAGCTGGAAGCAATGGGGTTTTCTTGAAAACTGAGGCACTCTGGTGCTTTCCAGCCTGCTTAAAGGGGTTTTGGAGAATTTCTCATGTCCTAATGTATATTGGTGTGAAGACATATTAGCCTCTAAATTCAGAGCTGGTTTTATCCCCCACAAAAACAAATCCATTTCAAGATTCTTTATAACACATAAGGGGTAACTGGTCCAGCTTCCTTTTTTCCCCCTACTTGTTTCTTGTAGTGCTTACTATTCTGCTGTGAGATGCCAACTTATTTTCATGTAAAAACACAGGCTCTCCAGGGTCCTGGGTTGTCCACTGGCATTCCATCTATGCTACCCTGTGCTCAATAATCTGAGCCAGTTACTGGCAAGAGAAGGGTATGCTTAGGACCAGAGAATGGGACAAGGAGTGGGAAAGAGCATAGCAAGACCTGTTTCCCAAATATACAACAACTCTGCTCAGGGACTAATAGCAGCAGCTACTGAGGAAAGATTAAATGATTATGAAAAGCTTTGGACAAGGTGAAAAACAGCCTGTGGAGTTCAGTCATCTTTGATGGGTGCAGAGGTCCCATGGGTACAGGGGAACCAGTGTGTGGTCACTGTCCAGAAGGTCAGTGGCATCCTGGGCTGCATCAGAAGGGGTGTGACCAGCAGATAGGGGAGGGGATTCTGCCTCTCTGCTCCACTCTTGCGAGACCCCACCTGGAATGCTGCATCTGACTTGGGGGTCCTCAGCACAAGAAAGATGTGGACCTGTTGGAGTGAATCCAGAGGAGACCATGAAGATGATCTGAGGGCAGGAGCACCTCTCCTAGGAAGACAGGCTGAGAGACCTGGGGTTGTTCAGCCTGGGGAAGGGAAGGCTCTGGGGAGAACTCATTGTGGCCTTCTTCTACCTTAAGGGGTAATAAAGAAGAGGGAGATGGAGATTTTGTGTGCAGATAGTAAAAGGACTACTGAAAGAGGGGAGGTTTAGATTAGATTAGAATTTCAGGAGGAAATTCTCTACTCAGAGGGTGGTGAAGCACTGGAACAGGTTGCCCAGAGAGGTGGATGCCCCATTTCTGGAAGTGTTCAAGGTCATACTGAATGGGGCCCTGAGCAACCTGATCTAGTGAGTGGCATCCCTGCCCATGGCAGTGAGGATCGAACTAGATATTCTTTAAGGTCTCTTCCATCCCAAACCACTCTGTGATTCCATGATCCTGCTTCCTGCAATATCTTCAAGAGCCCTTGTGGTTAGGAGTAAGAAATGATCCAAAGTCTTTTATTCTCACTCTTCCCCATAGATCTGCCTCTGCCACCTCCTCCTCCACCTGGGGAGGACGCAAGCTTCTCCTCAAACTGTGCATTTCCACCACCCCCACCGCCCTTTGAAGAACCTTTTCCACCAGCCCCAGATGAAGCTTTTCCTTCGCCTCCTTCTCCACCTCCTCCTCCTCCACCAATGTTTGATGAAGGACCTGTGAGCAAGGTTCCTGCCCCACAGGTGAGTGAGGTCCAAGGAAGTGTGGTTTCTGTGATGCTCTGTGAGTTGGGACAGCTTCTTGCTACTGTCCAAGCTCAGCAATGGGAAGCCCTGAGATCTCGGAAAGCAGGGAATGCTGCCACCCGTGGAGCAGCACAGGTTAGGGTCAGCTGGCTGGGCTGCAGCTCTGCGGGGCAGGAGCCGCGGCTCCTGGTGGACAGTGAGTTGAATGCGAGCCAGCAATGCACCCTTGTGGCAATAAAGGCCAACCGCACGCTGGGCTGCACTTGGGAGAAGGACAAGGACGGCGATTACTCCTCCCTTCTGTGCTAGTGAGGCTGTATCCAGTCGGGCTCTCCACTGTAATAATCCCTGTGGAATACTGAATGAGATGCAATCCAGTGAAAGGCCATAGTAGCCTTTGGGGGTTGGAGCAGAAGAGGCTGCCAAGGCAGGGATCTGACTGAGTCTGCAATACCTAAAGGAGGGCTGGAGAGAAGACAGATTCTTCTTACTTGGGTACAGCAAGAGACAATGGACAGAAGTTGTGGCAAGGGAAATTCCTCTTGGACAGAAGAAAACCCTGTTCCACTCCAAGGGTGGCTCATTGCTGGTACAGGTGCCTAGAAAGACTGGGGAATCTGCATCGTCAGGAATGTTGAGAAATCACTGCCAACCTGGTGTGGCTTGGGAATTAGCCCTGCTGTGAGCAGAGTGTTGGACTACAGACGTCCAGATGTCTTTTCCCACCTAAATCTGTCTGAGAGCTTCCTTGGGCTGTGCATTTTCCCACTGTTTGTAGACCTTTGAGACTGTGTCCTGTTCGTCCTCACCAACTTATTATCCATTCAAAGCAAGGTGCAGATCTGTACCGCAGTGCAAAGTATCAAAATCTGCTATTGTGAGAGAATGACACACCCATTTCTCTGGCTGTTCCTGTAACGTGCTCTGCTCCCTTTTTCCTCATGGATGGCGGTGTAGGTACGTGGCAAGATGAGCAGCGTTGATCTTGAGATTGACTCACTGTCTGTAATGTTGGATGACATGGAGAAGAATGACCCCTTCAAATCCCGGGTGAGCTGTCCAGAGTGTTGCAGGTGGAAGAAGAGATGACTGGTTTGCTGAGCAGAGGTAGTGAGAAGGGTGCTACTGAAGATTAAAATGTCTGGATAAACCGTAGCATGGAAGTGTTGGTGAAGGACCAGAAAGCATGGATCTTGCCACTTGTCACTACTGCTAAATGTGTCACAGTGTGGAAGCTCCTAGGGTGCTGGTGCTGGGGTAGCTGCTGACTGACTCACTGCTATAGATGGCATTTTTTCTCTTCCACCTTGCTGATCACTGCCTGTTTTCTCTCTGCTGCTTCTTTTTACAGATAACTCCAGGATCCACAGGTTCTCTGGAGAAACCATTGGCCCCAAAAGCCCCCGTGGAAATACCATCTGCACCCAAAGATACTCCTCATTCCTTTCCTTCCAAGTTTACACCAAAGCCAAGTGGAAGCTCATCTTTCAAGCCCTCTGGGGTGGATTTGAACCCCACCCCAACCCCATGGGCAGCCCCACAGCAACGCAAGGAGCCCCAAGCACCAGTCCCTCCACCCTCCTCTCTCCCTTCTGCTCAGCCTACCCCTAAATTCACCCCATCTGCTGTTGTTGGCTCTCCTAAGTCTGTGTCCAAATCAGGTGACAGTGTTCCAATGGCTCCCTCAAATTCTGCAAGACACCCTACCTCCCTTCAGACTCAGTTCACAGCCCCTTCACCTTCAGGCCCCTCCTCTCGACCACAGCCCCCCAATTTCACCTATGCCCAGCAGAGGGAAAGACCTCAAGTGCAGGAGAAGCCACATCCAACAGAAAAACCTGCTGCTGCAAAAGACACGGTAAGGGAAAGAGCCATGGGACTGGTGTCTTCGGACAGGCATATTGGGAATTAAGTTTGGGAGGATGAGGGGGGGATCTGCCCCAGGCTATGGGAGGCTGTTACTGACCTGAAAGAGAGATGTAACTATAGAGATAGTGGTGGAGAGGGGTAGGACTTAATGTGAAGGTGGAAAGGATCACGCACAGTGGATGGCAGATTGTTCCTAGAGATGAACAGAGGGGACCTGTAAAGGCAGAACTAGGTTTATTAGGGACACGGTGGGAAGGAGCCTATATGTATCCTTTGGGATTGAATGTTTCCTCTTCCTGCAGCATAGACACACAGGTTCCAGTGCAGATCCACCTAGGGGGAATTCCTGTCTGACAATGAAGGAGGTAGAAGAGCTGGAGAAGTTGACCCAGAAACTAATGAAGGATATGGAGCATCCGCCCCCAGCAGAGGCTGCGACTTCTGGTGCGTTCCCTCAGTGGACAGCGGTAAGATTAATACTGTGGTAGGTTTTCATCTCTCCTGATCCCTTTCCTCTTCCGTTGACAGAGCTCTGCGGCTTCTGCCAGAAGCCCCTGTCACGAACCCAGCCAGCTGTGAGGGCCCTGGACCGCCTCTTCCACGTGGAATGCTTCACCTGCTTCAAATGTGAGAAACAGCTGCAGGGGCAGCAGTTCTACAATGTGGATGAGAAACCCTTCTGCGAGGACTGCTATGCTGTGAGTCACTGGGGTGAAAGCTGCTGCGGAGAGCTGAGCTCGCTGTGGTTGTTCTCTCTTGCTTTCCCTTCTTCCTTCCATCTCTGTTTTCTGTGGTGCAGCCTCACAGGGGTGGGAGGTTGGATTAATGTGTCCTACTTGTTTTCTTTGGGCTCAGAGCACCTTGGAAAAGTGCAGTGTCTGCAAGCAGACCATCACAGACCGGATGCTGAAGGCCACTGGTAACTCATACCATCCCCAGTGCTTCACCTGCGTGATGTGCCATACCCCCCTGGAGGGGACCTCTTTTATTGTGGACCAGTCCAACCAGCCACACTGTGTGGATGACTACCACAGGTATGGAGAGAGCCCTGTGCATGTGGTTTGTGAGAGAAGGCAGAGTCCCTCACACCTGCTTCTTTTTTGTGCAATGTAGGGTTGGGTTGCCCATGTCCTCTGTCGGGCACGAAGTTAAAAATGAGTCAGCAAAGTATTAAGATGTCTTTCCACCTAAACATTTATTATCCTTCTGCTGCTAATGCCATTGAACATTGAGAAGCCTGCCTTGAATGTCACCACAGTGGTCATGGTCTCCTCCATGGTTTTGGGTTTGCAGGAAGTATGCTCCACGCTGCTCAGTCTGTAGTGAACCTATCATGCCAGAGCCTGGGAAGGATGAGACGGTGCGTGTTGTTGCACTGGAGAAAAATTTCCACATGAAATGTTACAAGTGTGAGGTAAGCCTGGTGGCCCCACTCCTCCCATGTCTCCCATGCCCATCACCAGCAACTGGGCACCTTTGTTGTCTATGCTGACCAAACACTGAAGTTGTTCTGAATGAATCTGGAGCATTTCTGGAGCACATTCAGAAAAAGATCAGGCGTTCACAGACCATGGGTTCATGAACAGGGACTATGCAGGGTTGTTATATTCTCTAACACCCCTAATACAGCAGCTGCGTATAACAGGGGAACTTGCTGGGATTGCTCTCCCCTCAAAACAGCATCTCCCATTAGCACCACCAGGGACAGAGCACTGGGCTGTGAGCCATTATCCTGACCCAGTGGGGCCTTTCTTGCATCCTCGAATGCCTTTACCCTGTTCTTGGCCATCATTGAGCTCCCTGCCTCTTCTCTTCCTGTTTAGGACTGTGGGAAGCCCTTGTCCATTGAAGCAGACGAGAATGGGTGCTTTCCTCTGGATGGGCACGTGCTGTGTATCAAGTGTCACACCGCCCGTGCAAAAACAGCGCGTTGAGGAGCTCAGAGGGGCCATTCCCTCGAGACCCCCACACTCCTTCCCTCCCTGCCATTGTCCTACCCCTCTGCCTGACAAGGCAGACTGCTACCAATGGAGACTATACCAGCACAGTTCTTTACTCATGTAGGATTCACTGCTCCTAGACTTCACTCTGCACACCCACCAAGAAAGGACCTCTTCTCCTGTCACTGCTTCCTGGCCAGTGTATTCCAGGCTGGGGGCTGTGATCAAGGTTAGTGCACAATTGCTGTTCCCTCAAGACTCTGGAGGATAAAGATCAGACCTCCACCACTGCCTGGTGGAAGAAGCAAGAAAGACCTGGTGGCAGGTGCTGGGAAGGGCTGAGAGCATTCTTCAGTTCTGTGGAGCCAAGAAGGATGATTTGACTTGAGAAGGTGGAAGCCTGCATCTCGGCACCACTTCTGTCTTTTATTTTATATCTTGTGGCACCTCATTATCAGGATGCCTTCCTCTGCCTGCTCCCTCACCTGGGTTAGAGTGTGGAGGTGGAAAGTAGTGGGAATCTGTTACTGTTGCTGGAAAAAGCTAACCTGCTATAGCTTTTCTGTCTCTAAAGGATTTTACTGATTAACTGTCTTGTCATTTTTTTCCTTAGCCAGATTAAACTGGCAGTGTTTGAAATACTACTCAGAGTTTGGAAACTTTTTTTTTTTTTTTTTAAATCTTTTTCCCCTTCCCAAAATGAGTTGTTTCCCAGTGCGGTTTCTGGACAGCCAGGCTGGGCACCAGAGTAGCAAAGCAGTCCAAAGAATGCATGTTTACAAATAAAGACCGTCGTAAGGACGGGCAGCACATGGTGAGGAGGCGTCTCAGTGCCTGGATGAGGATTCAGCAGACTGAGGAACGTCTCCTGTTCCAGTAGGGTTCCTTTCACTGCTGTCAGTGAAAGCTGCGGTGTAACTGCAATGTACTGTCTGGCTCTAAGTGTTACTGCACCGAGCCCCATTTCCTGGACTAGAAACTGTCTCAAATGGAACAAACCTTTTGAATAACAACACTGTCCAACCACTGTTTGCATTCAATAAAATGTGTGGTTTTTTCCATTAACCTATGTCTGCTGTGTTTGTTGAGCCACCCATGAGAGTTGCTGTCTTTGGCAGTAGAACTGCCATTGTACAGCTTTTTTACACATTGCCAAATGTATAGCTGCTATTCCCCCCAGCCTCCAGAGAGGAGTCTGAACATGGCCTTTCTCTCTCCACCTCTTGGTCTGCTTTCCAGACTTCTATTTTTCTGTGCCTGAAGAGTAGCTCTCACTTAAAGCAGTGGATGACTGCAGTTCAGTACAGCAATACTGTAGTCTGCTTCATGGATCACTCAGAGGTGGGTATTCCAGTGAGATGCAAGTGGATTGTAGTAAAACTGGACACTTTGTTTGCTTTGCTCTAACTCTTGCTTCTCAGAAAGTGTTTGTGCTTGATGCTTATGTTTTGAAGCATGGTACTGTGATGGTCACTGCAGGTGAAACTCCTCTTTGTGGTGAGCACCAGTGTTTCTACACTTCAAAGACATGAAACCTACTCTTGATCTCTTGCCAGTTTGGGGGAAATCTTTAATGACTCCTTGCAAATTGATCCACTAAATGTCTTTGAGGTTTTCTATAGGCTGAGTAGAGAGTAAACAAATTGTACAATTATTTTTCTTACCCTAGTTGTTGCTAGCTTGTAGGCATTGTTGTGAGAGGTTGTTTCTAGGCCATGTTATTAAAAGCTTGTGCCCACAAACACCAAGGAGTGCAGAGGAGAGGAGCAGTGCTGGGGCAGAGAAGCTAACTCTGCTCCTCCCAGAGGACCATAGCCTTGGTGTCTGGGTAGGAGACCTATCCCATGGAGTCAATGGGATCACCTTGTGGGTTAAAGGGAGGTTAGTCCCTCTGAGGGGCATGGGTGCATGGAAAGAGCATTTGGGGACTGTATGACACTTGTTATGGGATGTGTAAATAGGGGGAGATCAAAGGCAGGAAAAGGGAGTGATCAAGGATGGGAAGCACCATGGGAAAAACTGACAGGAAAAGGGCACAGGAGGTGGCTGCACGTACACAGCACACTTGTCTGGCCATGCCCTGTGTGTCATCAGTACAGTCTGTCCTGTCTTTGTAATAGCTTTTTTTTCTGTTGTTCCCTGTGCATTGAATCTGTTCTGTGCAAGTGAATCTAAATGCCAGCAGCTGGGCAGATCTGAGTGCATGCATATTGTGTGGGTGAGTATGTCCTTGTGTTATCACCAGCAAGATCAAGTCAGAGTAGCTGGTGAGTAGGCTAAGAGATCTGAGAGCCAGGACATGGCATCATGGCTGTGGATTTGACTAAATGCTGTAAAGATGTGTGAGAGTCAGCTGCTCAAGCTCCCAGGAGCTAGTTTTGGGTCTGGAGACCAGCTGAAAGAGAAGAGTTTGCATCTGTGTGTGAGGACATCGGGGGACCAGGAGATCCTGGAGCAAGCTGCTGGGTAGAGCTAATGTCTAAGGCTAACTCTTGGAGGGCTCTGGGGTGTGTGTGTGTGCATGTCTGCATGCCCACTGTGCAGCAGGTCTGCAGGCCTCGAGGATCTGCCAGCAACTGAGGAGACCAGCTCAAGCTCCAGGGCGTGGAGCCAGCTGCAGGATGGCTGGTCTCAGGCACTAGAGGGATCCATCCCATAGATGTATGTTTCCCTCTAACAGGTTCATCCTGATCAGCCAGAGCCAGGAAGAGGATTAGGCTGTTTGTGCTGCGCTTGCATGTCTGCTGTGCTCTCGGCCTCCGGCCAGCCATGTGCAGTGTGTGTGCGTTTATATATGTGCATGCATTATATACTTGGAGATTTTCTGTGCATGAGTGCCTATTGGGAATACATGCTCAGGCTTGCTACTGCCTGTGCCCTGAGGACATGGAACTGAACAGCCTCTTCTCTATCAGGCCAGCTGATTCAGCAGCTCCCGACACTTGAAGTTAGAAGGGACCTCCCTGCTCAGAAGCCGGGTCAACCAGAGCAGGTTGCTTTTTAGTACCTTAAAGGATGAGACTTGCATAATCTGTTCCAGTGTTAACAACTCTCACAGTAAGTTTTTTCTCACCTTCAGATGGAATTTACTGCATTTTGGTGTGTTCTCACTGCTACTTCTTTCACTGGATACCACTGAGGAGTGTCTGCCTCCTTTTTCACTCCTGTCAAGTATTTATACAGAATGATAAAAGCCACCCAAACATTCTCCTCTTGAGGCTGAACAGCCCCCTAGCTCTCTCAGCCTCTCCTTGTATGTCAGATGCTCTAATCCCTTCAAAACCACAGTGGCCTTTCACTGGACCTGCTCCACTGTCCGTGTCCTCCTTTGTACTGGGGACCCCAGAATTGGACACAACTCTTCAGGTGTCTGACCAGTGCTGGAATAAAGAGAAATAATTGCCTCTTTTCATTTACTGGTGATGCATTTGCTGAAATGCAGCCCAGGTACTATTGTGTTTCTTTGCTAAAGGGTTCAGGTGCAACTTGCTGTTCACAATGACCTGCAAGTCCTTTCCTGCAAAGCTGCCTTCCAGTCCCCAGCTTGTACTGGTACATGAGGCTATTCCTCCCCACTGGTGAGGCTCTGCATTTCCCTTGGTTCAACTTCTTGAATCTCCTCTCTTCTCATTTCTCTCCCCTGTTAAGGTCCCTCTGCACAACTCTCTGATGTATCAACCCCTCCCACTTCTCTGTCATCTGCAGTGATAGGCCAAAGTTTACATGTGCATGACACAAGCTCCTAATCTTGTGTCAGCCTCATCAGGGCTTATCTGCTATCTGGTTATCTACACTTCATGTTAAAAACAGCTATTACTAAAATGGATACAGTAAAAACTCACAGTAGGAGCTTTGCTTGTCAGCTCTCCCTCTTGCTATAGCGGCAGGGACTTGAGTAGCCATGGTCTGTGTTGAATAGAAACCAGCCTTCTTGCTTCAGGTTGCAGTTCTTTAGATCTCTGCTTCTTAGCCCTCCCATTATGGTTAAGGAAGACCTTCCCAGGCACAGCCGTGTTAATTTATAGCCTTAAGAATTTAGAGCATTATACGGTTACGGAAACACTGTTATCTCTAGCAAGTCACATTGCTGAATGTGTAGCACTCAACTTCACCAACCTAGACTTGAAAAATAAATCTTGAGGTAGCTACTCCTCCCAGGTGGGAGAAAGTCTTAGGAACATCAGTGAGAATCTTTCTTTCTCCTGGACAGTCTAGTCTGCAGGAGAAAGAAGTACTACTCACATGTATTTCATCAAACACAGCAGCAGCTGCTAATATTTCTTATGATTTAGGAATAATCACAGGATCTGAAAAAGACGGACTTGGACGTTAGATAGATATGCCTGTAACTGGGATGAAAGAAAAAAATCTGAAGTGACCAGCTGCAAAGGTATCCTTTAATCCTAATGCAATTGCACTTCTATGTTACATCTGAAGCTAAATGGACAAAGACCAATGGCTAAAACAATTAAAGGTGGATGTAAGGACCCTGCTGGAACTTATGATATGTATGCTAAAGGTCTCAATCACACTTGAAATAAGCCAAAGAATTCCAACACAGCCTGCTCTGCCACAGGTTTATTTACAAAATATTATTTACAGACTATAACTGTCTTGAGATCTGATAAATAATAACATTTCCTCCACAGAGAAGGAATAAGACAGACCACCTACACATTTTTCTGTTACAAATACCCTATTCCAGCCAAATAAGACTATTGTCTCTTTTAAAAAGGGGCAGAGAAAAATGGGTACGTAAAGGGTTTTCTGCCCATGGCATAAGAAAAGATATTCAGCAGTTTGGAGAGATGTAAATCTCCCCTCTGAAGTGTGCATGTGCAAAACAGCAACACCCTGAGGTGATGTGATCACACAAGTTACAGCGGGGTGTGCTTCTACTCCCAGTTTCTCCTCCAAAGAAAGAAGTACACCACAGCTTGGTGTTCAAGGCAAGAATAGCTGCATTAAAAATATATCTGCCTTACCAGCAGCCTCGTGAAGAACTGAATAGTTTGTTCCTGATGCAAAATAAGAAAGACAGAAGGGTGCTGAAGTGAGAAGGAATGTATGCCAAGGAGTGAATGAGCCCTGTCTCTACCTGCCTGTGTTATTGTGCCTGCTCCCTGAATGTCCCAGTCTATCCTGAACCCTCATCTCCAATCTTAAACCATTATCCACCACCCTCCACCCACTTTGTATTCCGTGTGATATACTGAGGGTCTGAAACTCCAGTATGTGGGACTAGAGGGCCTACTTAGTGCTGCACAAAGTGGACTGCAGAAGAAAGGGCTGAGAAGAGTTTCTAAGACCACTGCTCTGAAGTGTACTGATGGCTGCTGTAGAGCTAAAGCAAGGGGGAACAGAAATGAGAGCAGGTGGTGCTGCCTCATGAGCTTTTCCAGTTCTGGTTGTTTTGCTTTGCTTGTCCAGTCACTCATTTGGAAGCAATTGCCATAGGAATGATTCCAAGTGATATCTGGTAAGGATGGGCATTTTTCAAGCTTAAGAATGCAATGACTGATCACTCCTTAAAGCCTTGGATGCTGCACAAGATCCTCTTCTGGTGGCCTGGAAGTGACACTCCCATCTGTTTCAAGTCCCTGAAGGAAATGGGAGAAGAAAGGAAAAAATGAATTGCTGTTCTTGTTCCTTAGGGACAAGGGCGTGGGGAAGGGCAGAAACAGTTACCAAGCATTAGTTCAGAAAGCTTCCTCTCCCTCAGTGCCTCCTAATACACCTACCTTTTCTCTAGAGGGAAGAAACTCCTAGGTATTCCTGCCCTTCCCTGGCTACCTCTGCCCACCAAGTCAACTGACCTCTCCCACCTCATGACTAGGGCCTGTGCTCCCAGTAAATCAGGACTTGTGATTAAATCAGCTTGTGATAAGGGCCCATGTCTCAACCCTTCAGCAGGTCTGTGCCTGCTCATTTGTTGCATGTGACTGCCCTGGTTGGAGCTGACTGTACATCCCCGACAAAATAACACAGCTGTGTCCTGAGTCCTTCTGAGGAGCCCAAAAGATTTGATCTATGACACAACAGTGCCTGGCTGATGGAGTGGGGGAGATATCACTAGTTCATATGGAATTTGTGGCAAGGAAATTATCATATAAAGTCCTACCAGGGTGGTGAGACAGGTTAGAGAACTGTTTGCCATCTATTCTTTCCTGTGCTGTTTGTGTCTGATGTGAGTTCAGAGCAGATGAAGACCCCTGAAGAGCCTCAAGTTAGGAAATTAGTCTCACAGTTTGGGCTGCTCCCAGTTCTGGGCTGCTTCTTCCCTTTTAGGTCAAGAAGTCAGTCCACTTCCATTTAACTGCATTGAGAAGGACGGAGAGAAGCCTTCCAGGTAAATACCAGTGCTTGTTCAGATCACACAGGGACAAGCACAGCTCCTTGTAGCACAGCCTGAGGTGCCCTGTGGGAGCCTGGCCTGCACTTACTCAGCAGTGAGTTCCAGAATGGACTCCATGGTGTCCAGGCCGGCAGTGCGGAAGTTGGAGATGTAGCGCTTCATGCGAATGGATTCCAGCCACTCAGGGATGGATCGGTAGGGGATCCCATCAGATCCACTGCAGCTGGGGAGACGGAGCGTTACCCTAGAGACACAGAAACCCTTCATTAGCCAGGCAACCACCTGAAATGGACAGTGCTAGGAGACAGTAGCCAAAGGGGAAGCAAGCACCTTCTGCCAGGGCTGGGCCAACTCATCTGCTCTCTGCAGAGTGAGGTCAGAGCAGGCCAGTGGCTCTGCCCTGTGTCACCAGGAGACAGAGATGATCACTATCTTCTGCACACAGAGCACTCAAGGTGCATCTTTCCAGTCTGCATTGCTCGCGCTGCCTCTCCTCCTGCTGGGGACTGGGAGGTGAAGTGTCCCAGTTAATCCCTCCTCCTCTGGTGACAGCCTGCTTACCTGGGATCAAAGTCTGCAACCGGCCGGAGGAGTTGGGGACTAGAGATGAAATGTTGCAGCTGTGCCCGGATTTCCTGAAAATGAGGCCTCCTCATCCGATCGTGTGACCAGCAATTCTTCATGAGTTCATAGAGGATAGATGGGCAATCCACAGGTGGGGGGAGCCGGTACCCATCCTCTAAGCTTTTCATCACCTGCACGGAGGACAGAGAGAGATCTGGCCAAGAGCAAAGAGTGCAGAAGAGGAGCCAGACACCTCTGGGAGCAGCCATTCACCACTTCACAGTGTGCAGCCAGGGAGGAGTTGATGCAGATTACACGTGTATGACACAGGGTTTGGGCAGCACAGCACAGGATCAAGACACTTAAGGGATGTCAAAACCTGAAGTGGCATATGCTTGTATTTTCAGTCCTTTACTGGTTTAGCTCCCATTTGCCACTCAGGACATGTTCATGAGAAGTGAGGACAAATGAAGACCAAATGGTCCTGGCACAGGCACAGTGAGAGAATGGGAACCAGACTCTGAGGAATAATTTCAACAGCATGTTCTGAGCCTAGAATGAGACCAGACATAATGCACCAGAGCCAGAGGAAGGAGAAAACAAAACCAATGGAGAATATCTCCAGATCCAAACACCATAGCTGATTTAACCACTCTTCATTTGGCTTATTGCTGTTGACACTTCAATACTTAATGCCCTTGACTTGGTTGCACTGATTTTTATCAGGGAGGGAAACGTAATAGTTGTGTTCAAAAGAAAGTCACGACTGCAGGCTGAGGAGGATCTACAAAAGTTGGGCCCACATGCCGCATTTGTTTTTTAAACCAGCCCTTGAACTCAGTGTCTGTTACCTCTTGATTGGTCATGTGTCCATATGGCTTGTCACCAAATGACAGCACCTCCCACATGACAATTCCAAAGCTCCAGACGTCACTGGCTGAGGTGAAAATCCGATGAGCAATGGCCTCTGGGGCTGTCCATCGGATAGGAATCTTACCACCCTGTAAAAGAGCAGAAACATAGTGTATCCAGCATGTATCATGGAGTTGTATTTCTCCAGTGTTTTCATGCAAGGACCTTACAAAGTGGTTCAGAGATTGGGCCCACTTCATTTGAAGTGACATGTAACCACCCCAGGGAAATTTCTCAAAAGGAGAGAAATATTCTTGGAAAGTAAACGAGTTTAAGCCCTCTGTTCAGTTGAACGCTACACAAAATCTTTGCTGTGGGAGTGAAGAGCCTGACACCAGTCACAGCCCTGCTTTGAAGCACACCATGCATTAGAATTACTGGAACTTTCATTGAAATAGACATGGAGATGACTCTAGTCCAAAACTCTGATCATAGCAAGGCTATCTTCTAAGCTAGATTTAGTAACTGAGTCCAAGACATCAGACCTCTTATTTTGCTTCTCATTTTAACACCACAGTCCCTCTAAATTTCTTTGCAAACGAAATCAACCTGGACTCCAGGGGACAAAAGTACCACCTTCTGAACCATCCACACCATGACTTGTTATTTTAATACGTTTTCCTCAGAGACTACAGTTAATTTACAAGGCTGAAAGACTGGGTTTGCGTTACCTTGGTTTCATAGGTTCCCTCTGCGTCATTCTCCAAAATTCGTGAGAGACCAAAGTCAGACACCTTGCACTGGAGACTGCGTGTTACCAGGATGTTACGAGCAGCCAGATCCCGGTGCACATAATTGTGTTCTGAAAGGTAGGTCATGCCAGAGGCTATTCCCTGCAGCATGCTCACAAGCTGCACAGGGCTAAATTTTTCCTCATTCTCCTGCATGGAAGAAGAAGTGAGAGAAGTGACATTGATCTGCTTGGATTCTAGTCACTGAGCTTAACAATTTACAAAAACGGGCAGTGGTGAACAAGCAAAAAGGCAATGCTGCAGCCCAAAGGCCCCAACAGGTTCTCACTAAGGGACTGGTGGTGGTCTCCAGAGTCATCATTAGGCAGCTGCATTTCAACTACCAAGGACAGCACTCTGGTCACTGAACAAACTGGATGGCATCAAGCTTCCACTGCTGACACTGGAAATGTCAGTAAGCAGAAAGTAAGTGGATGTCTGGATCTTATTTCTAGTTTTATTTTAGGGCCCTAAATCCAGGTCAAGTGCAAGTTCTAGCAGTACACAAGCCTATTACAGATTGGAATTTCTCACCCGGAGGAAGGTATCCAGTGCTCCATTTTCCATATACTCAGTGATGATCATCATTGGCCTCCCTTGAGGAAGACAAGAGGGTTTCAGCCTTTTTCAAATTCTCCTACTCATGCCTTTTAATGCTCTCCATATTCCCCAACACAGAGAATCATGTCCAAGCCCAGCTAACACCCTCACTCCACTGGCAAAACTGGCTGCCCCTTCTCCTTACACATGTCCCAATGATCTTGTACTCCTCCTTGCATCGCACATATAACCCTGCAGCATCCCTTACACTATCCCAACTCCTCATGTACTCACCAGCCCTAGAAGATCTCTCCTAACACTGCCTCAGGACTCTGTTGGAAATCCATACCTCTCCTCCCTTCCTCCTTCTCTGACATGACAATGCCTGTCTTCTCCCAGAACAGCCTCTCTGACAGTAAACTCACTAAGAAAGGCCTGAGAAATGTGCCAGTTTCTGCTCTTGTCCCAGGACTCTCTCACACACGCTCTTACTTACTTTTGGTGACAACTCCCTCCAGGCGCACAATGTTCGGGTGATTGAACTGCCCCATAATTGTTGCTTCACGCAGAAAGTTCCACCACTGTGAGTCTGAGTATGTTGATTTCAGAGTCTTGATGGCAACCACAATACGTTCTTTCCCTGGGAGTCGCAGGGACCCACGATAGACCTCCCCAAACTCCCCTGAAGACAACCAGAGGCAAAATGTCACAGATGAACTCAAGGATGGGTAGCAAAACAACAGTGTGGGGAAACTGAAAGATGGGGAGAGCAATAAGTAACTCACCCTCTCCAATCACGTTCTCCATAGTGACACAAGAGACATCTAGTTCCTTAGTGAATTCCAGGACTCCTCTACTGGGGTCATCATATGGTTGCAGGTCTACATAGGGTTTCAACCAGACCTTCTCTACGGTAAAGGGAAAAAAAAGAGCAAATTAACCTGTCAGCTCTTTGGACAACCTTTTTAAAGAATAACTACAAAAGCAGAAGTGAATCCACGGGCTTCTGACAATGGCAGTAAAAAAAATCTACCAAACCTACATTGGAGAGTAGAATTTGTGGGAAGAGGCAAATTACATCAGAAAAGCCATGCCAGTGTCTGGTTTGAAACTAATGTTTCTTTTCATTCCTTCCAACACATTCCAGGCTTCCCCCTGGTTTTATCACCCCTTTGAAGCTCACCTCGTTCAAAGCCTGAAGTATTGTAATCTGGCCGTGCGCGTCTCCGACGAGCCCTCCTGGAACATCAGAAAGAGTCGTGAAAATAAAATGGTCAGCAGATAGCAAAGGGAAAAGCAAGACTTCCAAGGTGCCTTCCCTAGTTGGTTAGGGACAGAGTTCAGGGTAGCACAGGGCAAAGTGGAACCAGACACTGCACCTACTTGGAAAAGTACGGCTGGCAATAAAATGTGACGGTTCATTAACATTTAGAAATGGAGCTTTTTTTTCATACAGGGAGTTTTGTGCTGAGTTACAGATGAATTTCTGTTTATTTTATGTTTTCTGTACACTTTCAGTAGAATATCTGATCTTCTTAAAACCAAGCAATAGCAGCCTTATAGACATTGAGAAGGAAAGTAGAATTCTGTATATGGGTAGAGGACCTCAGCAGTAATGGTATGTGAAAAATGGTTTGAAATGACTGCATACATGTATTACCACTCAACTGGTCAGCAGCTATAGAAATGATTGTACCCTAACAACATTTTTATTCCTCTGTCATGATAACAATATGATGCTGCTGGATTATAACAAAACTGAGGAATCACCACGTTTTCCTCTGTTTCCAACAGCAAATATTATCTTACAATATCAATCCCTCCAATCCTGCTCATCAAAATTACTTACTGAGCCCCTTTCCATCTTGCTGCAGCACACTGGTGTTTTTCTTCTCTAACTAACCTCTACCTATACAATATCCTGTGAGAAATCAGGGCCTCCCTTTCTCAAGCTGCCATAGCTCAGCTATTCCTACATCTATACCTTTTTTAATACCAAAAATCAATACTTACTTTCGCCGAAACATGAGAAATCCCAGAATTAGCCCAATAAATAGGAGAACTCCGAAGATAATAGAGACTATGACTCCACCAGACAGAGCTCCCGTGTCTGCAGAAACAAAGAGAGAGGCTATATCACTTAAAAGACCAGCATCTATTTGTCTGGAACATACAAACCAGCTTCTACCAGTTAATGGCATCAGGCAAGTTACAGCCATTTGTCTTCCAGGCAGCAGAGCCACCAGAGGGGAGTCCTATCATACTGTTATTCATGTGCATGGAGCACCTTCTGGTGGTTATCTGGTAGACTCTTATCTACAGTCTTGGTCTTCCAGTTGAGTAATTTATCCCTATGTCTGATTTACTACTTAAATTCCATGACACCTTCAAAAATGAAGAACAGATGTTCCTTCCCTCCCACTCCTCTCCAACAATTCTTTCAGATCAGGCCCTTCTTCCTGTTCAGTACCTGATCTAAACTATGGAAAAGCAAAGACATGATTTTCCCCAACAGTCTAAAGTGACTCTCTTCTTGTTTATGAAATTAATTACATGCTCCCCTCCCATCAATACCTGGGGTTGGTCCTTTGCCTAATTACCCTGACAAAAGGCCCTGTCTGCATAGGACTCCTGAAACAAGTACTGACCTACAAACTTGCAGTCTAACATCATATTCCTGTTTTCTCAAAACTGAGCATCAGGTGGTTTCTTTTTGAGGTTGGATAGCTTTCAGATAGTGTTCACATAACACAGGATGTCTCCTTCCATTTAGGTTCTCAAGCTAAAGCTAGGCATTTCCACAAAGTATATTTGAATTCATCAGAGAAAATGCTAAATTACCTCTGTTGGTGTTTTTAAAACTTATTTCCCATAATTTAAAAAATATTTAAAATTTTTAAAATGCATTAATGAAAAGGTAATGAGAATCTACATATTTTTAATATTTTCCCAAAAGAGATTTAGGAAAACATCCAGAAGAAAGAAAATCCCCAAATAATTTTTTTTTTTTTTAATAAATGAGCAGATTTTAAAGCAAGGAACAGATGATACAGAGAACTGTGTGGGGAAGTGTTTCCTAACATCTAGTCCAATGGTCAGCATCCATAAAGCCTAATTAACACTAGTTATTCTTCCTCTGATGCTGACTCATCCCACTAAAATTATTAAAAATCACGAGCTTAGTTAAGAGAAATCAAGAGGCAGAGTTAATGTCCTTGTTTTGTTAAAATCAAAAAGCTAAGATTTGGAGGGTGAAAAAGTCTCTTCTCTTAATAAAATGGACAAGCTTTTAGATACATAGGACTTCTGCAGGAATTTAAGGGATCTAAATTATCAAATTCAGATTAAATAAAAAATTGCCAGTCCTTGCAAATCCTGCTACACTAATATTCCTAGACTATAACAGCTAAACAGTGCTTCTAGTATTATCAAACAAGAACACTCATTAAATGAAACCTTGCTGGCACTTCTTTTTAATCCCTTTCATATTCAAAATGCCTTTGTCTTGGCATGATGAGGTGATCAGCTTTTATTTGAAATAAAGCATAATCCTGATGAAAGTATTTTCTAACTTACTCTTTCTTAATCAAAACAATTGTGCATGCTAATTTACATCCTTTTCACAGGGCCTTTGTAGTACATTATTTAATTGGTTAATCATCATTTTTGTTATCAACATTTGTCACTGTGACTTCATGAAGATTTTACCAAAAGCTCCTGGTGCCAAAAAGGGCCGAATTTTTATATTCCAGTAATGGTATCCCAATGCCTTATCAGCTTTTACACTGTTAGTTTAACTATTTAGTTACACTAAGGTATGCCTTAGCTTTCTTCCGTGTCCTTATTTCATTACAATAAAACTTTCCAATGCAGCACTTCAAGGCATGTATTTCTAAAGTTATCCACAGGTTCAATAGGAGTCTGTGGAATGAAGAGAGAGCAAACTCCATTACAGAAAACTTTAGTTTAAGGGGAAGTTTCTGGGTGACCCAGGAAAAGAGGAGGTTGGATGTCAGGACTATATAAGATGTTCTTTGACACAGGAGAAAGGTCTTTTTGTGGCCCTGACAGCTTGGCCTTCTACACACTGTGCTTTGGTGAAGAACTTTTTTCAGTGGCACAAACCATCTCTTTGGGCAGAGCTACATTCAGGAGCTGGACTACATACAGTGGAACTGATAAAGCTGGAAAAAATAGTGCTGAGGTCCTCCGAGTTCTCCTTTTCACTAGTAACTGGCACACAAAAGGAGGCATATGGTAATCATTTGACCAGCATTCAAACTTAGAAACATTAGCCAAAATCAATATGTCTTTCAAAAACAAAAGGAAGGTCTGGTTAACTATTGTGCCAGTACAAGACACTCAACTGAGACTGATCAGGTTTGAATGGGAAAGTACAAGTGAATTTTATGAGACAGCAAGGAAACATTCCTTGGAAAAATTCCTTTTGTCTTTACAAAGCGACAGGCTTGGCTCTGGTGACAAGGAACTCAGGAGCGTGCCTACAGCCAGCAGAACACGAAAAGAGATCCATGTACCATGTGAATATACAATCTGATGGGGAGGTGGGTTTCTCCCAGATGAGATACCAGTGCTTGTCCTTTACCTGGTGGAAGGGTGCGAAATTCCTGCTCCGCGGAGTAGGGCCCAGGCCCAAGGGGTGTGATGGATCTCACACGGAGCAGGTAGGCTGTGTCTGGCTGCAGGTCTCTCAGAGTGACATTTGGTTCAAGAAGGTGCTTCACTGTGTAACGTGCCTCCTCTCCCTGCAGGAACCAAACAGGATGAAGTAACAAATGCATACTGAACAAGAGGACACTTCCACATCTTTGGCTGACAGGGGGAAGAGCAAATCAGGCAGGCCTTACCTTCTCAAAGAACATGACCTCGTACTCCACTGAGGTCCGGCTGCGTTGCCGTGGGGCAAGCCAAGAAACAGAAAGACTACTGTCATCTCTCTGTGTCAGGATAAACTGGGATACTGTCACTGGAGCTGTAGGGGAGAGAAGAGAGAACATGAGGGAGAAACACAAACATAATGAAAATCAGGTCCTCTCTCCACCAGAAGCTCTGGTCATACCATGCAACTGCAACTGAGTCTCATTGCCACTGCCACTCCTTCATCTTTCTCCTGTGGGGTGGAAGGGATATGAGGTCTCCAGTTGCAATTAATTGCTTTCCATGAACAGTGTGCTTCTGCCCCCCAACAGTGGAAGCATAACTTTTTTTGGCCCTCAAAACAAAATCAGTGTTCCAAGAAATTACATTTATTCCAGGACTGCACTGAAAGTGTCCAATTTGAAATAAAAATGTTAGGATTTTATGCTCCTACAGCAGCAGTAGCACAGCTATCCTATGTAATGATTTATGAATGCAGCTGCATTGCATAAGGGTACAGTGAAACTCAATGCTCAAAATCTCTCAGCTGACTGCAAATGCATGCTGTTCATGAATAAAAAGATAATTCTCAAGAGTCTGCAAGGACTGAGAAGTTAAGCCTGGTTCTCTCCTTGTCCTTCATCATCATCAGGAAATGATGAGGCAAGCTAAAAGTAGCTCTGCTTTTCTAGCTCAGGATTGTGCTGCCCCCGCATAGCATCAGGAAGAAAAGTCATATTTTGTTACTAAATTAGAACCCAGGGAATGCACCAAGGGCTGTTGAGCACTGTGATGTCACTTTTGTATAATCACATTTCACAGTGCTCTGGAAAGTATTTACAGGACAGCCAAACTAGCCAGATTGAAGCTAACCTACAGAAATGTGTCAAGATTTAACATCCTCATCTCTCCATGCTTCCAAAACCTTTTCTTTTCCAGTTACACCAGGGTTTCTGTAGTGTTTGGTGTTTTGCAATATCTGAGTCACGGGAAATATTTCATGACACAGCCCTCGTTCTTCCTGTCACACAGGTAACAATACTTAGGCTATTGTGTGACAGGGAGGGCTTCATCCTCCTCACCTCTGCTAAGTTCTTGGCGGATTCATAGCTCTTGGTGGATAATGATTACTGCTACTTTGATTTGCAAGGAATATGACTAATGGACTTTACATGCCAGAGGCAGAGGTACTTTAGAATCCTTATCATACCATACCAACACATGTGTCAGGCACAAGGAGAAGATGGAGAAAGCTTAAATATTCACAGAGATTCCTCTTCCTTTTCATGATGAGCAGGAAGAAATTTTCTCTGCTTCTGCTAACCTGCATGTCCAACTGAGACCCAGACAGCTGGAGCAGTTCTCTGTGGAGCAGGTCCCATTCCTGAGACACCATTATGGGCTTCCACAGTGAATGTGTAGTTGGTGTAAGCTTCTAGGCCATCCACATCCACTGCAGGTTTCGTGAGGCCAGAGGCACTGGGGGAGAACACCACGCCAGCCTCACAGGGCTCACAGGACAGGAAATGGCAGCGCTGACAGAAGACTGTGTAAGTCAGGTCCTTCCTCCCACCGTGGTCGCTGGGCGGCTGCCACCATAGGCTCAGCTGGGTGCCAATGAGGGAGAAGCTGACATTGCGGGGAGCCGAGGGTGGGCCTAAAAAGAGCATGAAAGAAAGTGTTAGATTCAGCTGTTAATTCCCAAAGTTCTGTGGCAGCTTCCCATCTGTTGGTACATTTCAAATGGAATCCCCTGTCCACCCCAGCCTCTCCTTCTCTCATCTCTCATCCCCATTTCCCAAACTTTTGATTCCTCACCCATATCCTTGTTTGTGGAATCACAGAATGGTTTGGGTTGGAAGAGACCTTAAAGATCTTCTAGTTCCAACCCCCCTGCCATGGGCAGGGACACCTTCCACTAGACCAGGTTCCTCCAAGCTCCATCCAGCCTGATCTTGAACACTTCCAGGGATAGGACACCCACAATTTCTCTGGGCAACCTGTTTCCGTGTCTCATCACCCTCATCATAAAAAAATTCTTCCCGTCTAAATCCACGTCCCATCTAAATCTACACTCTTTCAGTTTAAAGCCATTGCCCCTTGTGCTGTCACTACAGGCCTTGGTATAAAAACCCTTTCTTCATCTTTCTTGCAGGCCCCACTAAGTATTGAAAGGTCACAAGATGATCTCCCCAAAGCTTTCTCTTCTCAGGCTGAACAACCCCAGCTCTCTCAACCTTTCCTCATAAGACAGGTGTTCCATCCCTACAATCATTTTTAGGGCCCTCCTCTGCACCTGATCCAACAGGTCGATGTCCTTCTTGTCCTAGGGGCCCCAGACCTGGATGCAGCCTGCCAGATGAGGTCTCACAAGAGCAGAGTGGAGGAAGAGAATCCCCTCCCTCGCCCTGCTGGCCACATGCTTTTGATGCAGTCCAGGATACACTTGGCTTTCTGGGCTGCAAGCTCCCACTGCCAGCTCACGCCAAATTTTTCACCCACCGGTACCCCCAAGTTCCTCTCTGTGGTGTGCTCCCAGTAAGTTCATCCCCCAGCCTGTGTGGATATTGTTCTTTCTTTCTATGTGCAACTCACGGGTGCAGGCAATGTTCTGGCCCTCCGAAGGTGCTCGGTAGAAGCCTGCATTGCAGGAACAAGACGTAGCCCCCGACTCGTTGGACAAGCTGTTGGGGGGGCACTTCAGGCAGCGCTTAGCATCTAGAGAGTGGCGGTAGAACCCTCGCTGGCAGGCTGTGGAAGGGAAAACAAGCCAACAGAAGATAATCAATAAATCCAGATAAACAAAAAATCACCTGGCAGTTTTGTTCAGCTTCTTGAATGCTCCTTTATCTGCCTCCATTTTCTTAGTTCACAGAAATATTTAGGTTGGAAGGAACACCTGGCAGTCACCTAGATCAATCATCTCAGAGCAGATAGAAGATGCAAGCTCAAGGTAGCATCAGTATTATGACAGGACTCGTAGACTGAAGAAGGGGGATCTCATTCCTCACAGATGCTGCAGAATACAGAATCCAGTCAGCCTCAGAAACTTCTTCCAATGTAAACACAGACCGACCCCACCTTGCCCTTCAAGCTTTCCACACCATAAATAAGAGCCATAAACAGTAGGTACCAGTCCTTGCACTCCTCAGAGTCTTCTGCTTGCTGACTTCATATGGGGTAGCCAGGCTTTTTAGTAGAAGCATCTTTGCTGCTTTCAAGTGTTGTACCACAGCATCACCTAGCAGGGCCCTGGGGAATACCTAGGAAACTATCAGTTCACCTAACAGCACTGATGTAACTGGCTATGGAGCCAACATAGACTGCAAGAGAATTGGTGTCACATGTTTTCTGCTTCCAGTCCTACAAAAACGAGCAGCCACATTCTCCAAGTATAACATCTGACAACATGTTTTTGCTGTGTCACCATGAGCTCAATCTACAGAAGCTCTGGTCAGCTTACCAGTTATCTCAAGGCCAATGCTTCACCCCTAGAGTTGTGTAGCAGGGAGGAGAAAATGAGTGACAGAACTTAAGGCAACCTGTGAATTTAATAGTTTGCCAGCCTGTGCTAAATTAATCAAATGTTCTTCAGCTAAAGAAACAACCAACCTATTGCTAGTCAGATGGTTGAGAAATACATACACTAATTTTCTGCCAGAGCTACCACTTTGCATTTAACTTGCGCATTGAGGGAATGACCCTTTTCATATTGCACTATAAAAGCAACAATATCCTGTGTAATCCCTCAGGAGATCCCAATGGAGAAAACCATCTGTTCAGGAGCTTCACACAAATGGCTTACTGTGGTGGAGCATAGCATAGGAAATGATTCTTTATCCAGAAGACAAAAAAACAACCCAGCCATTCCTACTGTGTGACACAGAGGAACACCTGAGGGACCTTGAAAACTTTCCACTAACACAGGTCAAACAAGACTACTCATCATCAGTCTGCAGGAGGGATGCTAAAGAGCCCGGAAAAGAGAAATAATCATAAGTAGGAGCAACCAGCATCTTCTGATTCTGGGAAATGACAGAACCGCTCCAGAAAGTCTATCATTCTGAGATACAATCATGCAACTATGTGATTAATGATAGCAAAGGCCATTGAAAATAATTGAAAAGCTCAAGTATTGATTTTCACAGCCCAAAGAGAGTCCATTTACATTCCAGATTAAATCATCTCTTTGAAAAAGAGGCAGTAAAAGTTACTTTGGTCTTCAGGCTGCTCACAGCTGAGAACAATTCTACATGCAGGACTGAAGATGAAAGTTTTGAGGCCTCCTCCCACTTTGCTCCAGCATAAGATTTAAGAGTACCTGATATTGGATCGGTTTGGGTCAGGAGAGCTTTGACATGAAAAACAAGGAAAGTGCATGGCCACATTCTTGTATAACACAGAGGTTCTGACGTTGCCCGTACAATACTACCTGCCACAAATATGAGACAATATATACACACTCCTATCAGGCTGAGACCGTCTGCAAGCAAATTATGGAAATTTGGGGTTGAGGACCTTCACAGGAATCAGAGACTCAATTAGATTGGAAAAGATCTCTGAGATCATTGAGTCCAACCTGTGACCAAACACCACCATGTCAACTAGACCACGGCTCTGAGTGCATGTTCGGTCTTTCCTTACACAACTCCAGGGATGGTGACTCCGCCACCTCTATGGGCAGCCCATTCCAATGTCTAGTCACCCCTTCTGTGAAGAAATTCTTCCTAATGTCCAACCTAAACTAGCTAAGGACTACGTCCTCTTGTCACTGGTTGCCTGGGAGAAGAGACTGATCCCCACCTGGCTACACCCTCCTTTCAGGTGTTTGTAGAGAGCAATAAGGTCTCCCCTGAGCCTCCTTTTCTCCAGGCTGAACACCCCCAGCTCCTCCTCCTAAGATTTATGCTCCAGAACAGGTAACTTCTACCGCTGGAGAGCCTCTGTTCCTCCAGCTCTGAGCTCCAGTGCCACTCTAGCCCACCGCCCACATCTGCTGTGCCCACCGGCGGTGCCGAGCCCCTCCAAGCAGGAGATGCCTTGCAGGGAAACATCACCCCAGCAGAGAGACCGCAGGCGGGAGCTGCACGGGGCACTGCGGCCCACGGGACGAACCCGTGAGGCGAGGGCAGGCCCGGGGACAGCGGCGACACGCGGTGCCGGCGGCGGCCGGCAGGCGGCGGGAGNTCCGGGCGGCGTGATGGGAAAAACAAGCCTGGGAAAGGGCCTGCTCACCAAGCACCAGAGGGCAGAGAGGATGGCTGGGGCGCTTCCTTCATTCCTTATTCCTACAGGTGCTCCTCGTGAGTCTGACTGCCGGCCAGGCCGGGCAGGCTGCAGGCACCAGACCGGGGCTGACGGGGAGCTCGGCTCACCTGCCGCCCTGCAGAGCCCAGCAAGGAGCCAGAGCACAGGCCGGGGCACAGCCAGCCTCCGTGGGCACAGCAAATTACATACTGCAGGAAGTTAATCACGAGCTCTGGATTTATGGGCAGCAAAGTCTTGAATGCTCTGAGGCAGGCACAGCTTTTCTGGGGCTGTGGGGTGGCCGAGCCGTTGTGCACCCAGCAGAGCTTTATGCAGCTGGGAATTCACTGAGAGGTTGAGGGAACTAGTTAAGAACCTGAACCTCTGGCTTTCTCTTGTTTCCTGTCCTGTAACAGAGGTCAGGTTCTTTTCCCTATTAAAAGGCGAAGGTGCAGCTTTTGCTCTTTTTTGCTCCCTACTCTAGGCAAAACTCAGAATCAGATGACACTGCCAGGTCTTCCATCCTGTCCCACTTTACATGTCTGAAGGAGAAGTCCTCCCATGTTCTGAGGACAAAGTAAAAGCTGTGATTTCAGTCTTTATCCTGACCTGAATTGCTCTCAGTCCATTGCACAGTCTGGTCTTTTCTGCTGAGGGAGAGGATCCTAAGATATCACCCTGTATTCACCTTCTCCCCTGATGCTCCAATAAGACATTGTTCTGGTCATGAAGTACCTCTCCCTACTCCTGCTAGGTTCTCCCCTCTTCCCTTCCTCTCCTGAGAGACCTCCCCAATCCCTACTAATCCTACAAAAGATACTTCTGGCTGCAGCTGTACTTGGGCGGAGTGGGATGAAAGCACAGATGTAGAATGAACCTGTGCTGCGATAGCAGTTGTGGCTTGTCCAGACATGACAGCTTCCCTGCCCCTTCCCAGAGGAGTGCTCTCAGGAGGGCGGGGAGAGCTCTGTAGCACCTAAGTGGAAAAACTGGCTGGGCTGTGCAAGGAGAGGGGATTGCTGGAGGAGGGCAAGGATCTTGTGCTTCAACCTTCTCCAGCTCACCAAGCAAAACGAGCAGCAAGAAGTAGGCACTCATAGAGACACCAGATCCCTGTAGCAGAGCAAAGCAGAGACATGGGGCACCTGCTGAATCTGACAGCACTGCATGGATACCTACGGCCTTAGTCTTGTGCCATACAGCTCTGGCAACAAGAGCAGAGATGTGCTGTCTTCTACCTCCCTCCCTGCAGTAACACATATCCCCCAAAACACCTCAAATGTCCTCTCCCAGGACAAACTAAGTTGCCTTAAGGAGCAGAATCTTGTCCCCTCTGCAGCCGAGGGAGAGCCCTGCACTTCTTATTCCAACAACCCTTGCTCACTCTGACTCCAGCACCCTGGTGACTCTTTTGCTTGCTAACTGCTCTTCTTCAGAAGAGCAGGCACCATGGTATTGTGCAATATGCTTTACATGGTTTCCCATGGCAGAAGAGCCATCCCAGTCCAAGAAGAAGGGGGGACAGAGGAGAAACCTGTCCCCTCTGCCTCTCTGCTTTCTAGTCACGGGAAAAATACCCTGCTCTGTACGTCTGACCCATCTGCCCTGGGAGAACAAGGCTGCTGTTTAAAGGTTGAGAACCAGTTGTTGAGTGAGTCAGTGTCAATCACATAGTTACAGCTCGCAGAAACTAGCTCCAGAGCTGAAAGCTCCTGGATGAAGCCCAAGAGGGAGTGGAGAGGTGTGTGCAGGTCTTACACCTGACACATGGGGAGAAAAATCACAACTGAAAAAGAGAAGCTGAGAAGAAGCTAAGGAGAAGGAAAGATACAAGATACAGGGGGTAGGAAAGAGAGAGGTAGACCACACTAACTCTCCTAATCCCACTTTCTGCTTACAGATACTCTGATCTCCAGCTCTCTGGAACCTCTCCCATGGCCTACAGCTAGTGTCTGCATACTCACCTACGCAGCTCCCATCAACTTCCTCAAACCCCACAGCACAAAGGCATCGGCCCACTGGTACCAGCCACTCCCCATCAGTGCTGCAGTGCATCCTGGGGGGAGAGCCCACTTCTTCAGCCGCGTACTCCACGCAGACCCCGGGCACTTCTGTCAGCCCCTCTGACCCTGCCAGCGTCTCTGGAAAGCGGGCCAGGCCCCGCACCGCCTCCGGGCAAGTCTTGTAATACACTCGGACAGACACCATGGCCACGCAAGCCCCAGAGTTCTGGAAAGCCAGGTAGAAGCCCCGGCGAGAGAGTTTCCCAATGGGGCACACTTCTGTGTTCAGCTGCATGGCCCCCGACTCGATGTCTCTGCTTGTGAAACTTCGATCTGCTGCCACCGTGTTGAGCTACGTGAAAAAGAGAAAGACAACAGTTTTATCATCTGAGCAGGCCACAGCAGCTGAGATACCCATGCCTCTCAAGCCTCTTTTACATTAAGGCCTTTTAGGAACTGTCTGGTCGAGTGCTTCTAATGCCACTACACTGCATGCTTTCTTTGCTTTTCTTTGGAAGAGGTGTTAAAAATGGGGCCGGCATCTTTTCCTGCCTCTGTACCTTCCATCATATCAACTGCTTTGTAGTGATTCACTGGTCTTCTACAGTACCCTGTGTTCTGAGTCCCTGATTTCAGAGGTCTTTAGGAACTGCCCCTTACAGGAGCAAATCTCTTTTCCGTGCTGATTTTCTTTGTTTGCAAATTGCATGCAGTGAATTTACAACACCACTCAAGAGCTGTGCTTTGAAACCAACCAGGGAATTACAGCCACCTGTTTTTAGGCTGTAAGGTGCTCCTTGTGCAGCACTCAACATATTTCAGCACTGTAGGTACTTGGGTGAAAAATGCTCCCAAGCTTTTGCATTCCCACTGCCTCTGCAAACAAAGGATGAGAGTGAGTGAGTGACTGAGGATAATTTCCATGCTTGAGCAAATGGGAAAGGCCTCTGTGACACCCTGTGACATGGAAGAGCTGGACTGCAGGTGGGGTGGCCTTTCTTCTTGGTGGGAGAGCCTGATAACTGATCCTCTCCTCTGCAGGCCCCTTCCCATTGTATGACACCACCCACTCCTTGTAGTTGGATGGGAGATGAAAGGCTCTTTATAGCAGCTGCATTTGGCAGTGGGATCATAAGGCATGTTTAGGAGTTGTGGAGGTATCACACAAATTCATGCTTTAGGCTGCAGAGGAGGTGGAGGAGCACTGGGGAGGGAGGGGAATCGGTTACCACGGTTCTGCTCTGCCTGTGGTAGCCTTTACCACTCTTTGTTTTCATCACATCCCATTTCAACTGCAAAGGAAAGGGCAGTCAAATAATTTAGGTCTGTGGCTTCTATTAAGACAGAACTGGCTTATAGAATTTCCTCTGAAAACAAAAGCAGAGGTTCTTTGTTCTGCAATTCCAGTGTTTCCATGGCAAGAGGGCACGTCGTCGAGGAAATCAGCAGGTAAAATATAGCAGTGCTAAATACCTTCACACCAGGGAGAATTTCACTGTAGCAAGCCATCACCTCCAGGTTTATAAAATAAGACCCTGTATCTCATGGCAATCAGAGTAAATGATCAGGACCACTGAGACCTGAATTGGATTCTGTTCTTTGTTTGGTCTAATCTTGTTTTATTTCCTAAGGCAAGTAAAATTCCTTTGGTCTCTGTTTTACTGTTTCTAAAAATTGGTGCAACCATTCAGCCCTGTCACAACCCTTTAGAATCCTTACCTACGTGGTGTCTGGTTAAATAAAGAGGTTACGCAGAACACAGGTCTGATCTCATTTAAAACCTCCTGTACCTCCTGTGGCAAAGACTGCTCTGAGCATCACAGAGGGCACTGGGGGTAAAGTTTACTCTAAGGACAACATTTATTATCCATGCCCTTCCTCAGATGCTGGTTCTCCTGGCCTGTTCAAGCCAGCAGGACACACCTAGCTTAAGCTGAAAGATATGACAAGTTTAAGCTGAAAGATATGACTCAGTCTTCACCCCCAGCAATACAGACCTTGGTGAACAGCGGGCGGCGGAACTGGATCCCGACATCTTGTTCAGACTCCATGTAATAGAGGTTGAAGGTCTCTTTGCAGGTCACCACTTCACCTTTGAAGCTCTTGCAGTCCCTCACAGTAAACTTTAGCTCCACATAAATGCGGGAGGCTGCCTCACCCCGATAAATCCAGTTGGTGCGAAGCCAGTGATCGGTGTCACCCTCAGAAAGCACACTGCAGTCCTGGTACATATAGATCGGGGTGCCATTTATCATCTGCTGCACTTCACTCCACTGCTCCCAGGGGAGAAGAAAAGACATATTGTTAGAAAGATGTGAGAAAAAGGTTTCACTTCAAATATGACAAAATCTTGCCCAAAAATCAATTCTTACGTAGGATTCAGGGCTCAAAGCCTAGCCAGCTAAAAGGTCTCTTAAACTCAGCAAAAGCTGCATCTGGTCTAGAGCCCCATGACTGCCTAAACTCGGTACATAGGGAGCAAAGAGGATCCTGCAATTAGGAGCTGACTTACATAGACCTTTGTACATCCCCTTCATCCTACCTTGGTTCCAATTTACTTTTTTCATGCACTGCCTTATCTTGGAGATTGAGAAAAAGACCCACTACTCCCATGTATTGGCCACTTCTCTCTGCTACAGTTTACATTCAGAGTGTACAGTAGGACCTACCAGACCAGGACTATTATCTGCCCCTGGAAATAATGCACAGCATTTGGGAGTAAGAGAAAAGATGGCCTGGCATAATAGGAAGGTAAATTGCAGAAGGACTGTTCTAGAGCAAGCACTCATTAACTTAGAGTTCATGCTTCTTTAAGTGGGATATTTTGCAAAACCTAATTTAACTATTAAAACTCAGTTGATTTTCCTGACTTCATATTGCATTTAGGTTCTGCATCTTCCCCAGGCAAATAATGGTTGAGAGGAGGACGTGGGCCCAGCTGGTTATATGACCTCACTAATACTATTTGCATTAATCCAATAAAGTTTGGTACTGATTTTAATGTATACTTTTGTCAAATTTTAGGTGGTTCTATTTTTTTTTCCTTACCACATGTCAGATAGAACATTCTCTTTTGAGTAACTCACATATGAGAACTGAAAATTTGGAGAGAAAGGTTTTGTCCACAGGGAAAAATAACTTAGATCCTTTTTCCCCC
The DNA here is from genome assembly GCA_013399195.1 of Dicrurus megarhynchus. Classification (NCBI taxonomy): domain Eukaryota; kingdom Metazoa; phylum Chordata; class Aves; order Passeriformes; family Dicruridae; genus Dicrurus; species Dicrurus megarhynchus. The sequence goes on from VXAD01009517.1 coordinate 502,134, forward strand.
AATGCTGACTGCCTTTCTCATTATGCTTTAAAGGTTTAATCAAATTAAATTGAAACAAGTGCCCACATAGGTATTGGCACAAGTTTAAGCATCTTGGTTTTAAATCACACCCCAGGTTAAGATGCAATTTAAACAAGGCCTCAGTCTCTGTGTTACTCCAGACTTGTCAAATCTCATGGGCTGAGCATGCAATTCACACATTTCTTCAGCACCAACACCTCCTGTGCACAACAGCTTGTCTCCCCACAGGCCAGGTCACTCTGCTAGTGGAATACGAGAGATGGACCCACAGAGTGCCAAAGAGGCTCTGCTTTTATGCCATGACTTAGAGCATACCTCCTACACAGCCCCACTCTGAAAAGTGTTGGAGAGCTTTCTCCAAGCCAGCAAGCCCTGCTGATAGCATAAGCTCCTCTCTGGATGATTTCAGCCTTCTACCTAAGTGCATACTAGCAGTCTCCTCCCAAGAAGTTCTGTGGATGGTATCTATGTGTCCCTTCTTGTTCCCTCTTTTCTCCACATAATTAATCTCTAGCATTACCCCACCCTCTTAATCTCATCCAGCTGGCATAGACCTGCAGCACACAGGATTTACACTTATTTCACTAACTGGAGGTCAAAGGATTTATGATAGCAAAACAAAGACTGACAGATCAATCCCAATTGATCAACCAGAAGGGACAATCACTTAATGACCTCTTTCAGTCTTTAAGTGAAAACCTTCTGGAAAATGTTACAGAACTGAATTTACAACACATCCTGAAGTATACTGAGGTAGAAGAAAAGAAGTTAGAAAGGAGAATAAGAGCAAAGTAGCTTTCATACACTGCCAATGTTAGGACTGGCTTTTAGAAGCATTTTTCAATGTGTGTCTGCCTCCACAGAGCTGATGGGAAAAGCATAATTGCATTTGGAGACTGAGAGTTAGACAACTTTCCATTAGCAGTTTATCCCAAGGCAGTACCACAGACAAGTGTCACCAGAAAGTGGTTTTTGCATGTCTCACCGAAAGACATGAGCTGTTGTGGTGCATGTCCTGAAAGTACATTTTCAAAACTTACATGATACAGGACCAAAATTTCATTTTCAGTGGTAACAACTCTAGCAAAAAAAAATTCCTTTAAACTCCACTGCTGGAAAAAAATCCAACTGCTAACCCCTGTATTTCTTAGCTCATCTCAGCCCAGCTTCTTCCAGATTCAGTTCTTCAGGGCAAAGATGCTTGGCACTGACTATTGCACAGTTTCATATGCAGTGTGGTGCAAAGAAATAACAAGGGAGTCAGACATGTTTTTTCTAGACTCTACTGCTGATGGGTAAAGGAAGTAAAATGAGGATATTATTTATGCTAACAATACAGAACTATTGTTAAATATGCTTCTGAGTTCTTTTCATTATTCAGTGAAGCTTTTAAATTCAAAGTAGTAGAGGAAAACTGTTACATACAACATTTAATGAAAGGGTGATGAGACCAGAAGTTGCCAGGCAACTGTCTCCCATCCTCAAAGAATCTGCTGCAAAATCAAAATGTATGCCTCTGATTTTTAATGTAATGTTCTTAATAAACATGTGTGGTAAAGTCTGGCTCAATCAATATTAATTACTTGGCTCTCCAGTTTGTCTGCCAATGACATTGAATCAACCTCCTTTGATAATATAACTTTTTACCCACTTCATTCCAGACACTGTTGCCTTACTCCTGTCATTAGTTTGGCCATAGGATGGGCAACATTCTTCTAGGAGAAGTGGGGAACAGTGTTAGTCAGACTTCCTCATTTTAGCAGTGAGTGAACTTGTGGTTTTTTGATGTGAGAGAAAAATTTATATGAGATTCAGAATAATAGAAAGATTTAGATTGGAAAGGACCCTTGGAGATCATCTAGTCCAATTGTCTGCTCCAAGCAAGCTAAAGAGTTCTTAAACTCTTTGCATGTTATTCTTTGAAATGCCTTTTAAACTCTCTTCTTTTTTAAGTTAAAGTCTAAACTAGTCTTCAAACCCTTAAAATCTTTTAGAGTCCCTTAAAAGTTGCTAAGAAAACAAATGCCAGTGCATTCAGGAGAGTGCCATAACTTAGTAGCTTGGCTTCCTAAAAGTTTTAAGGATGTAGCCATTGGATTTGAGAACAAATGAGTGTTCTATACTTCTCAGAAACCCATATACTAACACAGGCACCTAGTTCCAGAGGTTTGTTCTTGAAAACCTTGGTGTGGTGGTGTAATACAGAGCAAAATAATTCCAGCACAGCAATTAGAGTCAAGTGAATAACAACCTCAAAGCAAAGGTACTGTGTCAATAACCTCAAAACACACTGCAAGTTCAGGAAAAGGGAAAAAAGGAAAGCAACTTTCCTCACATTGGTTTGATTCCATATAAAGAAAGCTGTCTTTATAAAAGCCATTCAGAATGATTTCAATGACAACCTGGAAGGGCACCAATAGGTATTTGTAGTAAACAGTATTGGTTTGGTCTGCCACGTGAGTAAAAATCCAAAGATAAGATAAGGTATATGCCTTTTAATAACTGCCTTTATTGACTCTGAAATTATACGGTTTGAAGCTCTGAAGCATACAGAAGGCTTTTTCTGTATAATGAGCCTTCTCTAGATTAGGTCTGTGTCAAGGATCCTATCTAGGAAAAGCTGTGATTCCTTCATCCATCTGAGGGCTACTCTTCCTATGATCTACCAACAGGGGTAAGATGGAAACAAACTGAGACAGTTTGCACATCTTGGAGCCACTGTGTCAGGCTTTGCAGGCATCAATGAAGTGGTCTCTTTTGGTTTTAGCCTTTTTTTAGGTGAGGATAAAAAAAGAAGCAAACAAGCTTTTTATGCTGACAAATACAAATTTCATCCCTGCTAATGAAGAGGTAGGCTACCAGTGACAGAGGCAGCAGACTGTGACAGTATTGCAAATTGTAGGCTCAGACTGGAGTCAGAAGAACTTGTGACTCGCAATAAGAATACTGTCTCCATCTCCAGCTTGCCCTGTCTCCTTTCAGATAAGAGCCTGCCTGCTGTGACCTCTATCTCATTTGCTTTCACATTACCTTAGCACAGTGACTTCCAATTTGTGGTCTACAGAAAGGCACAGCAATACTTTTAAGAGACTTACAGAAGCAAAAGCAAGGCAAGCATCTTGCCAGTAGGCTTAAAGTTACTAAACTAAGATGCATGTCTACACTGGAAAAGTTAATAAGAGTTCCTACTGGAAAAGTTAAAGAGTTCATATGCTGAAATCCAATAACTTGTTTAACTTTGGGTTAGAAAATTTCACTAAGATGAAAAGACCAGCTAAGTTAGTAAAGCCAGCTGTGGTGTACCTGTGCATAGCAAGTGTATCTCAATCTCATTTAATTTTCAACAGAATTGAGAAGCCATTAAATCTCTTCCTGAAGAAAAATTCCAAGGCCCCAAAACAGCAACCTTTTTCAGCAACAATACATCACTTGTGTGCCAAGCCTACAGCACCTAGGAGAACGTGTGCTGCTGAACAATTTTTATCCCCTTTCCCTGGCTGCAATCTTGCCTGTGAAGTGTCTTGACTTTTGTATAGTAGCATTTGCATGCCACCATGACCAAAAAACCTACCTGGAATAGATTCAGCATTGAAGGTAATTACAGCTGTGCTACAATCATAGTGTAGTTTCCTCAGAGGAAAGCTGGTGACAAGAGAGGCACCTTGCTGGCACCTGTCTTGATACAGTGAAGAGCTTCTCTTCAGTTAAAATACATCTGACAAAAATTTGTCAGGAGGCAAGCTGGACCAGCCAACCAAAAATAGCATCACCACAGTGGTGTATTCCAGAATTGAAGTTTCTGTGACCCTTTACTGAAAGTTTCTCAATACTCTTTGAAGTTCTTTTGCTGCTGTGGAAGACAATTTAGATGACGATGATGAAAGAAGTGTGGTGACATCTAGACACTCCATGAGTCCTATAACTTTAAATCTGAGAACAGCTGAGGCTGCTCTTATTTCTTTGATCATTTGACTATGGTCAGGCAATTTTAATTTCATCACATCATCACGGAGCCTTTGACACAACTGAACACAGAAGAGATGTTTACTTATCTGTAGTATCTTTATGGGTGGGATGATACATTTTTTCCCCACAATGATCCATTGGTTATTTTCAGGGAGGAGCAACTCCATTATGTAATTACTCGTTCTTTAGGGCACTAGCACATAGGTCTCCATCCCACCCATGTCCTCTCAATTTAACTGGGACTCATGCTCTTATGGGAAGATAAGGTGCTAATGTGAGACACTGAGCACCAATGCATTGATTACAGAACCTGTTTATCAAACCCAGGTTCTGCTGTCTGCTCATTCTCTGAACTGTCTGGCCACATTAAGGTCTCGCATGAAAACAGTTCTGGTCACAACAGATGCTGCTAGATGAGGGATAATGATACTGTAGTCCAACATTTCACCTAGCTGGTTTGGAACACTTGTTTTGTATATACCTGCTTTGTGAACACTCACTAACAATACCAATAACTACAAAAAGGACAGGAGTGGAAAATCAGATTGTGCGTCTTAAGAGTTCAGAATTCATGGCTAAAGCCATATTACCAATAAAGCAAATGTTAGTTCTCATGTTATTTTTGCATTACATTGCATAAGATCAATTGTAAATGGAAGTGATTTTTTTTTCATTTTTTCAAGGTAAAGGGCTTTATATTGTGAGCCGTGGTTTTGTATGGTGTGTCAAGTGTACCTCTAGTGTTAACAGAGAACCTGGAAATTAGTCTGATGGTGATGGGCAATACTTGCTCTGTTTGTATAAGTTCCTTTTAAGGATGGATCAGGTGGAATCCCACACAGGGATGGGGTAATTGTGCCTTGATGATGATCAAACCTGCCTGGAGAAAAGAAGCTGCAGGAGATTGCAGCCTGAAAGTCATGTGAGGAGCTGGCAATATTGAGGTCAAGCAAACAGAAGCCAGAAAACAATGGAAATAAGCTTCCAAGAAATAAATCGTGGGAATATTTTTCTGCAGATCTGCCTCTGAGATGATGAGAATCACAGTTCAAAGCATAGGTTCATCCTTCAAGGACACATTAGGCAACAAAAGATGTAAAGCCTTTTCTTTCTAATTGCTTGCCTGCAAACTCACCAGTATTTCAATTGGTATTATAATAGAAGTTGTTTTGTTTGGGTCTTCTGGTTGGTTGGTTGGTTGGTTTTTACTAGTATTATTATTTTAAATAGCCTGTTAGTCTTCTTGGAGGACCATGCTGTGGGCAGGTTAATCTCCAAGCTCCAGCTGACTTGTGCTGTTTTTGTGTTGACATGAGGAGGTTCAGTGAACCTTGTCCATTCATTCAACAGCTATAAAAGAGTGAAGCAGCTTTCTGAAGCTGCTAGGCAACAGTCCTGTCACCACCATAGTGCCCGAGCAGCCGTGGTGATGAATGTCATGGCTGTGCAGCATCTTCACTTTGGCCCACAACACAGACCTGCCCTTCAGGTCACAACACTGAGTGCACTGGCCAAGATTGTTACTTGGGTCTATGGCAGTGACTCCATCCTAGGCTGCCTAGTTGGTGGCTCATGCAATCTGGCCTTCCCTACAGCTATTAATTTACACTTCACTTGCTCTCATCTCACTGGTTTGTATTCCCCTTTCTCACAATTCTGAGTAAAGAATATCTGGATATGCATAACAATTTTTTTCCTTCTCTCCCAAATTGACACAAAAGAACTAATTTTCAATTAACAGGATATTATCAACATATATCTCTCCACCAGTCCACAGATCAACAGCAGCAGATCATGTCAGGACATAACCCTGAAGCCAGAGCTGTTCCCATTTCCAGGTAGCTATTGGCTTTACTAAGCATTTGTCCCTTATTTCTGTGCAGATCCTGTTCACTCAGAGGAGCTAATCCCCTATGCCTGATACTTAAAAGCAGTGAGGTGTACACTGCTACTCTACTCCAGCTTCAGAAGTGATGGCACTCCTCTGAGTTAGCTCCTAAAGGACATGCATGGCCAGCAGTTGTGGGAGGAGGTGCACAGAACAGCTTTTCTGGTGGCTGTTTTTCGCACCACCTTCCAATGCTACAAAAAGCTGACTGGCTGAGACTCTTCCAGGTGAGACTGAGTAAGAGATCAACGAGTCTGACTAAGTGAACTGCCCAGGTTTAACGAGATAGGAGTGCTGTGCTGGAATTACTTGCAGGTTGAAGGCTGTGTGCCCCACAGCACTATTTCCTTCATGACCAGGCCTATCTGTCTGACCAGAAGTGGTGGAAACAGAAACCAGCCATCAGCTGATACCAAAATCTGGGACCGCTGAGTCTGGTGGAACACAACCTCACCTTGCTAGAGCCTGAAGGCACGTAAATGTTATGGTGTGGTCAGTGATACAGAAGTTGCTGACAGGGTCACGGGTGCTTGATCTAGTCTATTACCTAACAGTTTATCAGTGTAGAATTTGAACTATGCCTGAGCTTTAATAGGACAACACAGCATAAAATATAAATCTGATTTTTGGCTTAATCAAATTGTATTCACATAGCTTTGGCAGTTGCTATGGTCATAATTAAGCCTTCCATGGAACATGAGGTGCAGAACTGAACAAGAATCACATAATTTCCAACGTTTTCAAGTGGTTTTGGAGCTACAATTGTTGTAGTTAGTGGTTATTCATTGATATCCTTTGGGATACTTTAGGCCACTGGCATTAAATGCCCATCCTTAGTCCTGTTTGAAAGTAGACTTTGGAAAAGATGAGCAGATCAAGTGCCATGCACACTGGGAAACCTGGTAGAAAGCTTGAAACTGATAGCAATGCTTTGAAGTATGTGTGGAAGCAAGAAAGAGTATGGAATAGGCAGGAAAATAATTATCTCCTCCTCCTTGCCATGAATAAAAGGCTGAGAACAATGGCAGCCTGCAAAGGAGACTAAGAAAGTCATTTGGAGGCTTTAATAATGCTATGATCCATGCAGGAATGTAAGTTGGGAAAAATAAGCTCCATAAACCAGCTACCAGTTGAGAACAGAGCCTTGCCAAACTTTTAATATGTAATAAATATGGCACAATTTGGCAGCAGTAGAGTTCATGTGATTCCTGAAATAATATACATCCAATTTAAAAACAAAGTCACTGTGAAAAAGGACCCTTTTACAAGCAAAGACAGCTGTAGAACTGGTGAAAGCACATCTCCCAAGAAAACTTAGCAGCTAAAAAAGAATAAAGTGTGTTTAATTCACAGTTCGTTCAACAATATAGAGAGAGCAAGTCATATTGAGAAGCCCAGTGTGCAGCACTCTCCAGCACAAATGGCTTGGAACTTAAGTAGTCACATGTACTCATGGAAGTATGACTGGATTATGCAAATACTCTTCACATACACAAAAATTGGAAAGTGTAGATGAAAGTAAAATTTCAATATAGGCCCACAAGCTGGGAGTGAGATAATCACAGCATTAAAGAAAAATATTGGATTGCTCAGTATGTTGTATCGTAGGCCTACATAAACTGATACAGAAAATCCATAGGAATAGATATCACATAAAATCATGGGAAAAAAAGTCAAAACATAAAATCAGGAGGACCTTTTGTGCCTGGGCTAAAAATCCAAGCTCAAAATTCTAATGAACAAACAATTCTAAACTATCACACAAATGCAAAGATTTAGGCAGGAAAGGACCTTTGGTTCTCTACTCCAATCCCCTGCTCAAAACAAGGCTGACTTCAAAGCCAGGCTGGGTGGCCTGGGGCCTTGTCTATTAAAAGCCAAATGCAAGAGGAAAACATGATTCCTCATCACAATCTGTTCACAGCTGATGCAATTATATTTGAAAGCAAATTAGTGATTGATAACTTTCTATACTGTTATTTTACAAACTGCCAAGAGGCAATGCTACTATGCCTGATAGCTGGATTTGTTCACGATTGGATTTGAGAGGTCCTTTTTGAACAGTTGCAGTGATTTCTGAAACCAGTTCAGGTAGCTAGGCTGTTTGTGCAGCATGAGGGGTCTTAAAGAAATGTGAGAGCAAGTAAATTCTCTACTCCTGACACCTTCAAAGTGGCCATCACTGGCTCTCTAATATATGTGAAAAGGTGGAAATCTACTACTAGTACTGTGATACACCTCTCTGTGCCCACCTGGTGTTGCTGTGGCAAAACTTCAAAGCCGAAAAAGAATTATCAAGGAATATGTTACATGATGGAAGAGGGGGGTGGGGATGGTAAGGTAGATAAAAAAGGATTATAGGAACTACAGTCTGCCTTTTTAAAAGCCTAGTCTCCAATAGTAGCCTAAAATGAATGAAACCCTTTCTATATAGCTACTACAAAGCAGGCTGGCACGAACCTTTCAACAAACAAAACTCTGCAGGCACTTCACCTAAAGTACAGAGACTTTCACTCAAAGACTACCTGTAAGCTTAGGCAAGATGCTGGCTAGTGTAGTGCAGAAGTTCTGAACTACCGAAGTGCCGTGCAAAGCTGAGCGGTGTTCTCAGGCTGAGCTTGTGTTAACAGGAGCATTGTCTGCACTGGATACAGCCACGGTCTGACCATGAAACAACCACACCTGGCAAGCCACTTCATCCTCTGCCATTGGCTAGAAGTGAGGAGAAAACAAAGGTGTAGTTCTGCCTCCACAGACTTAGCCAGCCCCTTCTGGGCTATGCCTTGGGGGCCTTGTCCATATAAAGCATGAAAATTCCCCACGGCAAATTCCTCCTCTGTGTGATAAGTATATTGACACAAATCCAGCTCACTGATGGGAGATCTCTGGCATCTGAGGTTAGCTGCAAGTAGCAGTGTTACATGAAGTACACCCTTCAGCTCTGTGTGCGACACAGCTCACATGTTTCCAGCCTGTTACTAATCAACCTAGTCAGATTATTCAGTACTAATCTTGGCTCTTTTTTGTCAAAAAGTGTTCTGAACTAATTTCTGTTCTTTTTTGAACATATTTAATTCTTCATTTTGAGGGAATGGTTTCAGAAACACCTGTTCAAAGTTCCGATTACAAGAGAATCAGCCATTGTTCCCTTTTTGCTTGTGGCAATTTGTCGGACTTCCACCTAACCGTTATTGGGAAATGATGTAATTAGACAAATCTCCTCAAAAGGGTTGCTCATGAGAAGTCAATGAATCTATTCTTCATCCTCTGTTGTTTTATCAGTCATCCATATCCTGATCTGTTAGTTTTGATTTCTCTCAGGCCCTGTTCCCCATAATTTTCAACAATTCTTAGTTACAATTGTATTTTGAATATACATATTTTAAAAAGCAAATGTAGCAAAACCAGAAGGATTTGCCAACTTTTCACACTGCTGTGAACCTACTGTGCAACACTCAGATCTTCTGTAATAAAGGTTTTATTTTCTTTCTATCTGACTTTTTTTTTAGAATGCACTTTTCAGTAGTCTTTTCCAATCTTTTCAAGAGGCAAACTTCATCCTGAACATGCCTGGAGCCTAGAATTGGGGTAAAATTACCACACAGACAGTTGATGAGACAACAAAGGGAACAATGGGCAAAACATGATCTACATGTATGTCTCACTAGGGCACCTGTTTTGAGCAGGGTATAATAATACTACTAATAATAACCAAAACAGCTTTACTAATGAAACAAATGCAGTTATGCCAGTACAGGAGAACCTCACTGTCTGGCTCTACTTCACCCAGCAAGGCTACCGGGAGGAGGAGGAGGCTGGGGCGGCTTTAAACCAGCCACAGCGCATTGCAGAGCAATGTTATGAAAATGAGTTAGGAACAGGCTGAACCCAGGTCTGCTTTAGAACAGGAAGGGTGAAGACTCTCCATTGGAAAGCTTGGGACTTGCTACAAAGACAAGAGCGTGGATGAGGAACTGAAACTATGTATTAACATTTGTCCTAACTACCGCAGGGTAGTCCCTGAATTCCCTTTTCTTTGTGCCTTCCTTCCACCACTCCCACAGTACTGCTGCTACAAAGGAAACCACCTTCACTAGTGTAGGTTGTGACACCAGAGGGACTGCCCAACTACACTTCAGACAAAATAGCTGCACTTGTACAAAAACAGCTGAGAGTTCATCTGTCTTTCGGGGTCCCATTTTGCAGTGGTTTCAGGAGTACATTTTGAAGCACTTCCATCAGCTCAATTTTACAGTCACAAAAACAAAGGGAAATTCCTCTCTCATTGTCAGCTGTGTGGAGCAAACACCACAGCTTGGTGTAAAGTCCTAGAATCTTGCAGCCCACCCACAAGGGCAGATTGCTGCCCCATGAGTTAACAGTTATTTCTTCAGTCAGCTGCTGAATTAAAAAACCTATAATGTGTTTCTAATTTCTTGAGAGACTCTGAGACAGAAATACTTTTGTTCTGCCTATTTGCCTGGAAAAAAAAGACATGAGATTTATGTGCAGCATGACAGAATGAAAAACTGGGTGATGATTTGATTTTTTCCTTTTTCTTCATTGCTTTATTACTTCATGGAAACAGTGTATTTCAAGGATATGTTTAATCATACTGGAAGTCAATAGGCATCAGTCCTTAAAAAGCTGGCTAGGGGTGAGTCTGCACAGGTGAAGGGAGAGAGACTTATAAGCATAAAATGTCCAGGAGGAGGTGGAGCTTCCAGAAGCTCGGTTTCCATAGGGAGGGTGCAATTTCAACATGCATTATATTTTTCCATAATTCAGTACTGCCAGTGGCTTCCCTTCCTTGAATGTGTGTACTCACCCCTACTTCTGGAGGGTCTGGAAGCCAGCCCAGTTCACCCTGTGCAGTGCTTGTGTCAAGTAGATCCACTGAAAACCAGAAGAGAGGGGAAAAAATAAATCAGTGACCCAACTCATATGGCCCACAGAATGGTTTCATCCTTGTTTTGTCAGAGAAGGTAAAGCCTGCATTTCCTCTCTCACCCCCCATCCTTTGAAGCCTTTCACCTTCAAAAAGCATGACTAGAGGAAGGATGGAAAGATACAAGACAGGGCATCTAGTCAGGAATTAAAAGTTTTTACTGATATATGAGACCCCCTCCTACACACATCCAAAAAATGTAACCCTGACAAATTTTATCACTTCCTAAAAGTGCCCCCAAAAAGCAAGAAGGAGGTGGAAGCCTATTCAAATGGGAACCCGGCATTAGCAGCTGAACACATCTTTCCTTGGAACAGGAAGGCAGCAGACTAAATGGCTGAAGAGGAAGGCAATCAAATAAATTACCAGCACAAAAGATCAATCAGTGTCGCCTGGAGGGACTATTCAGTACTTGAAACACAGTGGGAAAGTACAGAGGCAGTGTGAAGTTGTAGAAGGGACTTTCCATTGTCACAGTACCCAAAAGCCATGAGATGCATCAGCTGTGCAAACTGATGAGCCCCCTACTTCTGATTCAGACCATCCACCAGCTGACGGTGGCCTAGAAATCGTTTAACCCTCTCCCCACCTTCCGACTTTTTTGGCCAGGACATCAGGAGAGTAATGGCTCCAACCGTAGCACGGCCACCTCCAGCGGAATTGCATGGCTGCGTTAAGCCTTGCTGCTGGAGTCGTGTGACAAAGGAGAAAATCATTGGTATGTTCATTTTTAGCCCTTGAAGGAATTTGAAAGTGCGATCGCAGATTGGCCTAAAGTCTTAATCTGAAGACACGTTAAAAATGTGCCACTTTGTCGGCAAACATTGAGAAAGCAGAGGAGTTGGAATAAGATGTACTGTGGGATGTGCAGCTTCGTGCCTGCCTTTGGGTCTGCCGGTGCTGCCAGAACAGACTGCTGGTTTCTGTGCACCTATTGAAGTCTGAGCTTGGGAACACAGGAAACAGGAAAAATTCTTTGGATTCCCTTTTAGATTCCTGTGGGTGTATTCAGAGGGGTCGTTTCTAAACACCTTAGAAAAGAATTTGGGGGTGAAAGGTAGGAGTGGGGAGATTTTTAAATGGCATTTAAATAACCAGGTTTCCTCCCCCTCATCTGACTGTTTTACAAATACTCCCTGCCAACTATAAGTAATAGTGTAAAGTGCAGATCAGCAAGAGTCCTGTGGAATGAGGAAGCAGGCTGTGGGCCCAGAATCAGAGATAAGAGGGATTGCGCTGCTGTTCTCACCTCTGAAACACCCTTTCAGGATTGGGAGAAGGGAAAGGCAGGAATCCAGGTTTTGCAAGTTCGAAGCGCTCACAGTATGGTCATATGGCAAAACCTTCCTAGCCACAGACTCCCTCTGTCCAGACAAGGCTCCTCATTCACTTCCCCTCTACTCTCAATCTCTTTATTTGAGATAGTATTCTTCTGTGGTTAGCTCCAAAAACTTCGAGGGTGAGGTAGCCTGTCCTGCCAGAACCATCACCCAGATAACATCTGTGCCATCCCATCCTCTTCAGGACCGAAGCAGCAACGTGGAAGTGAGAGGAGCTGCATGGCAAGCTCTAGCAGAGCAAGGGAAAAGGAACTTGGAAGTGGCCAGGACAGGAACCTGGCAGAGCCCGTGTGCCATGCTCTGCACTGTCAGCAAGGCAGCTCCTTCAGCTGCTGAGTGCCTACTGGAGGGACGAAGTCCATTGCCAAGAAGTACTTCTCCAAGTGAATCCCACAACAGGGATTCCCCAAGGAAAGGAAGATTGAGCCAGTAAGACTGCAAAAGCAGAGGAATGCAAGTACTCAGGGACTACAGGCTCTCTGGTCCACAGCCTTGCTGCTAGGAATCTCACGTGGCTGTCCAGCCACAGGGGTGGAGGTGTCCCCAAAAAGAAGAAAGGCTTCAGATTAGAGAGGACGCCGGGAAAATGAGCTGTTTCCCTGATAGACAAGTTAAGGAAGAGTGGATCACAGACACAGCCCAAATGAGATGGCTGAGATACGGGAGAAGCTGGCAGACAGGTCCCTGACTGTTACTGCCAGCTACTGGTTACACGCTTCTGGAAACCAAAGCCTGCGTGGTGTCACCCGATATTACTTCTCACTCAGGCTGGCCTTCTACACAGTGTCTGCCAGCTGCATCCACGCAGCTGTATCGTTAATAGAAACGTGCTTGTCAAGGACGCTTTACAAGATCACTCAGCACTCGCAGAATCTGAGATGAGCCCATGGTTGAACTGCCAGTTATGACAAAGTCCCCTCAATCGAGAGCCTGAAGAAGCGAAGGAGGACTGTCGTTGGGATGGAAAAGCCCTGACACCTCTTGCTGTACAAAACAGAAGTCCCTGGCAGGAACTGACTGCAGGAGGAGGTAGGGAACAGAGCAGAGATTTACACTTCCCTCACCTCTCTATTAAAAGTTACCATTCTCCCATGTTTCATAACCACTGTGCAACTACCAAGATGGAATGGGAAAAAAAATCACCTCATCTAATAAAAGGGAGTAAGTGGTACAGAGAAGAGAAACATGGAAGCCTGAAGAGGTGAAAGAGGAAATTTTAAAGCCCAGCTCCATCTTCCAGGACTAGGGTAGGTAAGTCTCTGATAAAATGACTGTCCGCTTGCTCACAAGGGTTAACTCCTAAGAGGGCTTCCTGAGGAAACTGCGGGGGTGTTGCCAGAGGAGGGGAGAAACTTTCTGAATTTGTGTTTAAACTTGTTATCTGCAAGGCCCGTGTTTGAAGGAAACAGGGCAGAATTCTCTTGGATCGCTGGATATGCCGAGGCATTTGTGCTTCAGCTAGGAGGAGGTGAAGGAGGGGGAGAACATACCTGGGCTCGTTCACTGAGCCACCGAGATTCGGATGGGATTTGCCAGGCCGTGGTCCCCCCACAGCCGGCTGCCCTTCCCTGACAGCCCAGTCGCTCCGAGGTGTCCCCGGAGCCGCAGGCGCGTGGGCCAGCTCCCGTTCCCTGCCCCTCAGCGAGGTCGCTCTCCCTGCGCGCCCCAGCCCAGCCCTCCAGGCAGAGGGACCGGCGGCGGGTCCCACGCTTACCTTCTTTCCCGTGCGCCTCGGGAGGAAGGAGAGCCCAGAGGAGAAGGAGCCCGAGGGAGAGCTCCATCCCGCCGCTGCAGGTGCTCAGCCCCGGGCTGGCCGGAGAGGGGGCCCGGCTCGCAGCCCCCGCCGGCTCAGGCCTCCGTGCCCGGGCTGCTGCGGGCAGCGCATGGGCCTGTCCCGCAGCCTCCCGAGCGCGGCGCGCACGTTGCACAAGCGCCCGCCTGGCCCACGGTGGTGATGAAAGATCAAGGCGAGTGGGTGGAGAAGCCTTACTGCCTTTACCTGTTCTAAGGGGCTGGTCACAGACTTCCCATCTGGCAGGCAAATAAACCCACCTTAAAGGCAGCCACCTCTTTCCTGGGAGCCTCCCTCCACCTTTGCTCCACTCCCGTAAGAGGCTCCCGATTGCCACCTCCTGGGCAGCCCTCGCCATCCTTCCCGGTCCCGCCGGCCCCGGCAATGGCTTTAAACCGAGATTTTAGGAAGAAACTCTTCAGGGTGGTGAAGCACTGGAACAGGTTGCCCAGGGAGGTTGTGGCTATTCCATCCCTAGAAGTGTTCAAGGCCAGGTTGGATGGGGCCCTGGAGCAATCTGGTCTAGTGGAAGGTCTCGTTCCAATCCCCATGGCCGGGCAGTTGGAAACAGATGATCTTCAAGGTCTTCTCCAACCCAAAGCATTCTGTGATTCTGTGTTCTGTGATCTGTGATAATGGGGCTAATACTACTGAGCCATCCTCACTGCATATGTTTGGGAAATCCATCTGTACACAGGGACAGCAGCCCATTTCATTCCCAAGTGTGTCATAGAGTGGCAGCAATACCACTTTGTCTGGCAGAATTGCTGTTTTCCATTTAGCAAGCTCCTCAGCATTGATGGACAGTGCCTGCTTTTCAGCAAGAAAGAAATCATGGGAGAGGAAGCAAACTAGGAGGATTCTTTCTCTGTGTAGGAAGACCTCATGGGACTCTTAGTTTTCTTCCTGAGGGACATAAATATGAAAGAACTTGCCTTTGTTCTATCTCTTCTGCCATTCATCAAAGATGTTACTCCCACCCATACAAAGCTATTACACCCCTCCCCGCAAAATACAGATGTTATTATTACACTTACACTTGCTGTATGGCTGCATTCCTCCTGCTCTCTTCCTCCTCCTCCCCATGGAAGGCTAAAGAAAGGACCTTGTCAGGTTGCTTAGAGAAGCTGGGGGATCTCCACCCTTGGAGATATTCCAGATTTGCCAGGACACAGCCATGAACAACATATCCGCCACTGGAATCAGCCCTGCTCTGAACAGCATTTGGGGCTATGGACTCTCTGAGGGGCCTTGCATCTAATCTTTCAGTGAGTTCTGTGATTCTCAAACCATACATTTTGAGAAAGCAAGATCTATCCCAAGATGTCTGAACACAGGCAAGAGAAATCTCAGAATAAATGGTTACAATACTAAGCTTTAATTTTTACATAGCATATGAAGCAAAATATAGGTGCAAATAATTCAAGTGTTAATGGCATTCACAGTAGTTACATCTTAAATTTGTTCCAGTTTAATCCTGACTAAAGTTCTCTTTACTAGTCTACAGTCTAAGTCTCAAACTTTTATGTCCATGTTTCCCCCACATTTGAATGACTCATATAAGATTTTCTGGTCTACAACCCATACCTTGAGTTTGCACTGGGGGAATGTATGCATTTCAGTCTTCATTTGTACAGTTCTGTGCCTTCTTCAGTCTGTGATGTAGCAGTGGGGCAGACAGACCCACAGGTAGCTTCTGTGTCATGGGACAACATAGGCAAGGCCTACATAGACGTGAAATGGGGAAGAACCATTTGCAGCTGGAGGATAAGGCTCTAGGGCAGGCCAGGAGCTCATGTCCTTCCTCAGGCAAAAAAAAAAAATAGTGTTGAGGCCTGACATTTGGTTCCTCAGGGCTAACAGAGTTTGCATCTGTAAAATCTCAGAAGTGACAAGTTCTGGAGTGAAGAGCCTTAGGATGCTCTTATCTCCCTTTTGTTGGTGTGCAGATACTCAGAACATTTGATCTAAGGAGTAGGTAGGATGAAATTTACTAGGGCTTACTGGAGAAGATGGCCTAAAAAAAATTTACTTTCTTTTTCTCCCCCTTGTAATGTTGGCAGATGGGGATCAGAAACTGGAGTTTTCCAGATAATGGTGGTCAGAAATCATATGTATTGCTTTGTGGTTTTTCAGATTGGAGATCACCTAGTGTAGCTCACAGTCAGAATGTGTACAATGATAGTGAATCAAAATACGATCTAATGTTACAGCAGGATCAGGATCTGAAGAAAATCTATAAACAAGTGGCAGCACACAGAAGTAAAAACACCAAATGCCTAGAACTTTGCTGATATCTGTAAAAGCTCTGCTAGATTGCTTTCCCATGTGTCCTCTGCACCAAAATGCAGATCCAAAGGGAAAAAGAGGGAATATACACAGAGGCTGTAGCCAGCAGAGTGAGTACCACATGTGTATTTTCATGCAACTCTGCTGAGTGTTTCATTAACAGTGTTATTCTGTTTGTGCATCACAAGTTTGGATTTTGTCTTTGGAAATTGTTGGGCAAAACTGATTACTTGAGTGTCTAGTAAAAAAACACAAACAAACAAAAACATGAACAACAAACAACTAAAACAAACAAATCCCAAACAAAAAACAAATAAACAAAACTGAAAGAACTTAATTAAAAATCTTTTTATGTTTTGTTTACAATCATATTCTATGATTCTGTGATTTACATCTCCACAGCCTCTCGCTGTCATGGTTTCCCAGTGAGCATCCTGTCTCTGGCATGCATTTTGGTGGTAAGAAGATAACTGCATCTTTTCAGCTCACTCTCAGCGTGTCTTTGGGCTGAATCTCATCCTGTCTTTCTTGTCCCTCTGAGTATTTCTGAATTGCAGGGCATATTTTTCCTTCCATTTCCCAGTATCCTGTTTTGAGTATCACTGTGATTAGGTATCTAGCTGGAAAATATCACCACACAACACACCTGGGCTTTCCTCCTACAGCTACGTGGGCTTGTGGTGAGGGAAGTGAGGAGGAAGGCTGTGCACCAGCTCTTGTTTTGATGTGCTGTTGGGAAAGTCAAAGGGCACTCCCAAGGCTGAGTTGGGACGTGCTTCTTTTGAACTGCAGTTCAGACAGAACTGTCTCATATGATTCTTACAAATTGTTTACTGTGTTTGCCGCTCCTCATATTTTAGAAAGAGTTTCAGCATTGTGCTGTTAAATGTCCTTACAGATGATGAATGAAACAGAAGCTAGAAATAATCTTCGGAGTTTCTTACTTGATGCTACTTCCCAAATTATCAAAGCATCCCTTTGGTACTGATAATTTGACTCTGTGCATCCTGAACGGGCTTTCAGTAAGGTATCATAGTAACATAGATGTATAGGTCTTCCAGAAGCCTCAAATGCATTTTGCAACAAGCCCCATTTCAGTCTGAAGAAGGAACTTGCTCTTGTTCTGTGGTCTCTGATTCACTCCTTTTATCCACTGTCTCTACAACTCTAAGAATAATCTATGACAGCTCTGTAGAGCGTAAGACATGCTCTATTTTAGTGTTTTATCCCCTGTAGAGAATTCGTGCTTTCTGTCCCTTACTCTCACCTGCATGACCACAGTTAAATATTCTAGGGTTTTTATTTTTATCTTAGAAGGTTTCCTGGCTCTACTCCACCAGCAATTATCTTAGAATATTTCAAACAGCTGACTTCAGACTGTTTTTCTGCAGAAAATAGATGCCTACCATTTAGTGGTTTAAGCTGTTAAATGAGTTTTGTATATGGACATTTTTCATTCAGAAACTCAGATTTTATTTTAAATATATATTTTAATCTCCAGGGAAGGATTACCAGTGACTCCTCTGGATCAAAAAGCAGCCACCCCTATCTTAGAGACATGAGGACCTGACTGCACAAAGTGGTCAAGCTGGTTATCTTTCTCCTTTGAGAAGAATAACAAGGGCAAGGGAATGAATGAGCCTGATAGAGACAAGGCGTAGATCTCAGTTTTCATACACAGAAGAAGCAGGGGACACTCCCTTATTCTTCCTCACATATGCAGAGAAAAACACTTGGAGATGTGTTTGCCTGAAAGGCCCTGAGCAGCCTGACACACTTTTGGTGTTAACCCTGCAGTGAGCAGGTATTGGGACTAAAGACCTCCAGTCATGCCTTCCCACCTTAATCTTTTGCTCATTCAGTTCATCCTTGGTAGATGAGCAGTCACATCTCCTTCCACCAGGAATGCAGACAGTTCTTTACTTGGGCTCCAGTCAAAACAGGAGGGTAGCTTCCCAAATATATTCTCCACCTAACAGAGATGTTATACAGTACATGGACTAGAAGAAGTCCAGCATTCCTGAATAAAACTCCACTTACTTGATCATCAGCAGCATACTGATAGGTGTTTCTCTACCTACTGATGCCGTGGCTGGACACCTGATCAGACAGAGGAGCGTGTTTGCACTGCTGCCTGAACTGCAGGCTTGCTGGCTTTTGTCTCTGGATAAGCTTATCCTGCACATGGTCTGCCATGTTCTTATTTGGCTTGCAAAACAGGGCTGAGTTAAATTATTACACCGTCCTGCAAATGAGGGGGACGACCTTGCTTTTCCGCCGAAATTACCTGCGATAATTCTCTTGCCATATTATCCCAGCTCTGCTCCCCCTCGTGGTCCAGTGGCTGTGGAGCCACAGAGGTCCCGGCTGCCTCCAGGAGTGCAGCCAGACAGGGCTTCACTTATGCCGAGGTGCGACATTTTGTATAGACAAGAGGAAAGCAATGAAAACCAAGTCATAACAGAATCTGATTCATGCTCCTATTCATAAAACTTCTCTAAGTGCTACAAATCTGGGTCACAAGAGTTAGTTACTTTCTATTAAACTATTACAGCACATTATATACTTACAAATCCAAAAAGTGCAGTTCTACACTTAACACTCCTCTTTGAGAGCACATTCTTCCTGGGCACCTTTGAAGATACTTATTTATCTTGGTAACATTAAGATTTCACAAGAGGATTCAATTTCTCCTTGAGCATTACTAACACAACAGCATATGTATGATAAACATAAAATGTGACCGAGATAAATTTTATTTCTGGTAGAGATGCTGATGACTTATTCAACTACATTTTAGAAAAGTAAGATTATAATATTTTTAGTAGTTGAATCAAAGCTCAAAATGTAGCAATAGTAACCTCTGCATGGCAAATACATACCGCTCTGTAATTTGTAATCTGTTCATATTTTCTAGCTGTTCTTCCCCACTCTTGGATTAAATATGTTCAAGCATGGAAATATCTCACTGACACTGAAAAAGCTTTACTAAGATACAATAAAAAGCCATATCACTAGTCACTTTGATAGTGTGATTTTAAATTTATTTTTTCTACTCTTACAGCTGAATGTGTGAGTTAATCAATCTTTTATTTTCTGGGGGTTTATAATAGATATTTTAAAGCTTTTATGTCTGTTTGTAATCTGTTTTTTCAAGCTATTTTTATGGTCTTCCTCTTAACAAACTACAGTTGCCTCCACAATCTAAACACAATAACCTTGCCTGTATTTGTTGTTGTTGTAGCTTGATCCTGGTGTTGAAGAGTTGCTATTCTGTGCAGAAATTAAATAGCTTCCACTTGTCACTGTGTTAGCAAGTGGCATTTTTCCTGAAAGGTTTCAAGGTGGATGTCAGGGGAAGGTATTTGAAACAGAGACCTTGCAGGTGGAAAGAGGGCATTGAACGTGTTAACATCTTCCCGACTCATCGCCAACTCTATTCCCAGTTCAGCCTCCCACTTGATTTTTTGAAACTTGAACTCTTTAATTAAATCAAAACATGAAAACTAAAATGAATGCTGAGAGCAACTGTACACCAAAACCACAATGAAACACAACACGGATTTTAGGAGACCTGATTTTCAGCAGTGACTAGGCTAGAGGCCATATGCTGCTGAGCCATCAGGTCTTCCTTCAACTTTACATGCCAATTTGTAGAACCAGACGGTCTTACATCTTTACATACCAATTTGTAAAACCAGACTGTCTCATATTCTTGCACTTATGCAGGTGAAGCCAGGGGTACACACTGGGTGGGTATCGGCTTTCCCATTCTCACTTTTTCCTGGACCTGCTAGGAAGACAGCTGAGCACAATAGGATCTTTAGAGCCAAGAGCTTTGGGTTAGAGATACAGTGCTGGAATTATTAATAACACCTTCAGTCAGCTTTTTGATGTGGAGGTGCTTGTAGGGCAAGGTGAAACTAATTCTGAAACCAACCAGCTGGCAGGAGCTTCACCTCATTCTTTAGCTCCGCTTTGGTCTCCTGATTAGTTTTTGTCCTATGTTCCTGGTTGCTTCCTGAAACAATCCATTAAAGGAAACTTAAGGCCTGTGCAACAACCCACTTGATAAATAAAAAGCTTGTAGAAATGTTTGATTCTGGGGAGAAATGGCAGATTATTGCAGTATATTTCTTTCCCATTAGCTTGTTTATGAGGGTGTGCACTGTATTTGTTTTATATCATATAGGAACCTATCAGATTTTTTATGCTGGGTATGTAATTTCATGTGATAGTAAAAAACAATCTCAGGAAGGACTAATCTCTCTTCTTTTGTAAGTCTTCTATCTATAAATATCTGCAAGAAAAACTCCTGTAGCATTCTAGCCTTTATAATAGTAAAATATGGAAATAGTAAAGCACAGTAAATATTACTTCTTTGATGTGTTCATAATAAACGTGTAAGCAGAGGCCTTTTCTCAATAAAGCAAATCTTGGACAACTTTTCACCCTCATGATATTAACATCTATTTTCTAGGTTTACTACTAAGCCCACATCCATTTCAGTTTATAACTCCATTGTTGTAAATAGCTGTATTAATTTCACCTTTCTGCTTCAGATCAAAGGACAAAAAAGAAAGCTATTTGGGTAAATATGAGATTATTTGCAGGTTTTCTAAGCTTTTAAGGAATGTGAAAGAAAGAAAGGCTGGTGGACTCACTTCCCATGTAAGCCAAAATGGATAGGAAGTGATAAAGTGACTTTGTCAAGGGGAGATAAATACACTGAAATATCTTCCAAGCTCTTAAAACTGGACTTTTGCCAATTTTTCAACTTTCCTTACCCATAATAGAAACAAATCCCCTAAATAAACTTTTTTATTTATACTCCTAGGAAAATAAGGATTTTTTTTTTAATGGAAGTGCATTTAATTCTTTAGGAGATTGATTATTTATAGGAACAACTTTTAGAAAATATTTTACCCAGATTGCCAGCAAAACATAATAGTGTGAAAAAAGAAACAAAAAATTTTAAAAAGCATTTTTTCACTGTTTTCTCTGTATAATGAAAGGGAGGTTTCACTTGTATCCTCCCAGTATCACTGGTACTGGGTAGTAGCTCTCAAGGAACCACCTTGAAATATCTCCTTGAGCAGAGGAACCTCTTTCAGTGGCATGTACCATTCATGGTGCTGGACCTTGAGTACCCTGAATGCTGCTCAAAGTCTGTGCCATCACCCTCCAAACTCTCTTCCTTTTTGAGAACGTGGACAGCACTGATGTGATCTTACAGGTTGAGCTCTTATAGGCTGGGCTCTGGTGCTCCACCATTGATAAGATCTGTGTTCTCACACAGTGCTTGCTCAGGGCCGCCTTTACGAAATTAATTGCAAGGGTGAATAGTCTGTTTTTATGGCTGTGTAAACCATGAAGTGGCTCTTAGGGATGTCCTAATTGGTTTCACTGGAAAACTTCATGACATCTGTGTTTGCCAGATCTCAGGTCTCTGCAAATTTGGGAATGCATGCATTCTTCTTCCAAGAAAGGACAAGACCATTTGTGGAACGGAGATACCCAGCTGCACTCATTCACTGGGGAGACTTGAATCCCTACACAACCCAAAAAACAACACCCATGGAAAGATCTTTTCCATACCCATCTTCAGTTGGAGGTAGAATGTGCACTTGTCAAAATCTGCGCTGCCTGACTGGGTCCTGCTGTTCCCTGTGAAGTTCTGAAAAGAATTTAGGAATTACCTTTTTTTAATTACTATTCTGTTCTCATGCCCTCCGTCAGGGATGGTGCTGCCTTACTCCACCTGAGCACTCTCCAGCCCTCAGCACACAGTGTACTGAGTCAACAGGACTGAAATGGCCAGTTGTTGAGTGGAAAAGGGACCTCAGGCAGGTCCAGTCAATTAACAGATAACATTTTAGAGAGGAAGTGGTTCTGATATCTCTTATATGTTGCTGTTGCTCTTACCTCATGAGCTACCCCTCTTCCCGCTCTTATGCCTGAGTCCTCTCTACAGATCTGTACAGCACTCAACACAGCTGTTATAGGAGCTGGGGAAAGGGTGCTGTGAACGGGTGTGGGAATACTGATGGGGCTAGTCTTGGACTAATGGGTGTGGGAATACTGGTGAGGATGGTCTTGGGCTCTGGGATATCTGCTCACCCCTTTCATCTGCAAGGACATTGGGAGAAGAAAGTGTCTTCGCAGAAAGCCTCCACTGCTTGTTATAGTTCCCACAGGTATCTCAGAACAAAAGAGCTGTGAGTCTAACCTGGCTGCTGTTTCAGTCATGCCCAAGACATCATCTGTGTCCCTGTAGTGAGGAGAGGTCTGCCAGGTGCCTCCATTACCCAGTGGTTCACGAGGAACATATTAGTTCAGGACACAGCCCTGCTATCTTCCCACAGCTGGCAGCAGATAACAGTTATCTCTCTGCTATCCTGTGCCCACAGCTGCCAGAAATATGTGAGGGCCTCTACCAAGGCTTTGATCAGTATTATAGACCTCAGTGTCTTTCTGTACTTCAGTTTTATTGCCAGGCATTTGGACATATCAGTACCTCCTAAAAGGCAGGTTAGAAACCTCTGCTGTAAAATCCTACTAATCTCAGGAAGGACCCTTGGCTGTCTCAAGTCCAGCCAACTGCTTGCAGCAGGATTAACTTCAAAGCTTGATTTGACTTGACAGGATTTAGAATTGATGCTTCATATTTTTCCTGTGCTCATTACAGTTACTTAATAGTATTTGATAAGTACTTCTCTAATGTAAGTCTGAAGTACTTCTCTATTAGTAAGTAGTGTTCTTTCATTGAGACCCTCCCCTTCTCACTTTTGGAAGAGCTGGCAGGTGATTAAAATGTTCACTGCAGCTTTGATAGTTTTAAATAATGCAGCTAAGTGTTTGCCTACAGAGTAATTAGGTATTCATTGACATGAGAGTCAATATTCTTTGTTAATGTTTTAGGCAGGCTAGACCATCAACGTGAAGAAGCTTTTAATGTCAGTTTTAAATTCCACATTTCTCTTTTTTCAGAAGGCTCCAAGTTAACTTCCTTAGTTACAGTGCCAAGTTCTTACATTTGTCAAATCCACTTACCATAATTTTTAATGATTGTAGCCCAGAGAAAGAAAATACCACTGTGCTCTCTCAATCTGCCCAGAGAGAGAGCTGAGGGCAGCTGGGGTGCTGAAATTCATTTGGATTAGACAGAGGAACAGAAGCAAACATTTTAATTTTTTCTCAATGATATGCTACGTAAAGGTGGGTTCTGAATCATAGGGTCTGTATGGCCTTTAAAGAGACATGGGGGAGGGAAGCATTAAATAAAATAATGAAGTTGGTTCTTTCCCCCCTCTTCCTGGCCAAAATTGATCTTCCCTAATTTGTCTGAATCACCCTGTTCCTCCTACACATAGGAAACTCATAACACTGCTTTGCACCTTCAGACTCTTATGCGTGCTGCAATCCAGCCTGTGCTGTAACACTCACTGGTTTTGCCAAAGAAATTGCAATAACTGTGGCAGCAGTATTATTACTCTTACAGTTACAGATGTCAGCACTCCCCAGGCACTCTTACTTATATGATGCAGTCTTTTCTGATAAACGTCACATGATAAGGCAAATATCTTAGCCTTTGTGTTGCCATAGGAACAATCCAAACCTAAAGCATCTCCCTATAAAAGGAAAGCTTGCTTCCTGCAAAACAGGCATAGGAAAGTCATACTCTTGTCAGACCAATGGCATTTTAACTTTCAATATCTAGAATAATTTGAGGTTAGATGAGTTTACACTAACAATCTTTCCATTTGTCATGGGATGCCAGAGTGCAGCCTTCTCCTGAATTTGGAGGAAACCACAGCTATTTTACCCTTCTTTCTAGCCATGGACCTTCTTTTAAGCCCCTACAGATTTATTGTGCTGCTAAACTTACCAGTCTAAAATTTGTATTGACTATCACTTTCTACTGTCATCTTGATAGAAAAATAATTAAACCAATACTTTAATATTGGTTTATTTGCTTTAAAAATTTTTGTGTTGATCTTCTGATTGTGCTGGGATGACTATGAATGTAAGCATGAATCTGTATATGATCAGAGAAGCGAGACCACTGGTTGATCAAAGCTCTTCATCCTCACAAGTCACTAAAGCATTTTCCTTTAGTGCTATGTTTGGGATTTTTCTTGAGCAGAGATATCTTTTTCTCATAAATGTAGTAATGCATGCAAAGTTCTGCCTCAATATTTGCCTCAGTGAAGTCTATGGTGATCTGGTTATGGGGCTGTTTTCCAGCAAGCACGTGCTTGTTCTACTAAAATTTACCACACATACACATCACAACTCTGATAGCATCCCAGTTCACCTGAGCTATTTTCTTCCTCCTCAGCATTTTCCTGAGGATCCCTCTGATTTCCTTGTTCCTCAGGCTGTAAATGAGGGGATACATTAATGGAGTAAGATTGGTGTAGACCAGAGACACCACCTTGTCTCGAGCTGGCGAGTAACTGGACTTAGGACGAATGTAAATGAAAGTGGCACATCCGTAGTGCAGTAAGGTGATGGCCAGCTGTGAAATGCAGGTGGAAAAGGCCTTGCCCCTTCCCACAGAGGAGGTGACGCGTAGCAAAGCCACAGCAATGCAGACATACGAGGCCAGGATTAGGAGGAAGGGGAGCAGCAGGAGGAGCACGCAGGCAGCCAGCAGAGGCAGCTCGCGGGCGTAGCTCTGCGTGCAGGCCAGGTGCAGCACGGCGGGGACATCGCAGAAGAAGTGGTTGATGCGGCGCGACTGACAGAAAGGCAGGCGGAAAACAGCCGCCGTCAAGCCCAGGGCGACCGCGAAGGCTCCCAGGCCGCACACGAGAGCCAGCCTGAGGCACAGCCCCTCGCTCATCACCGCCGCGTAGCGCAGGGGCTGGCAGATGGCCACGTAGCGGTCGTAGGACATGGCCGCCAGCAGGAAGCACTCAGCCCCGCCGAGGGCCACGAAGAGGTGCATCTGTGCAGCACAGCCCAGGAAGGAGATGGTGCTGCCGTCCACCGCTACCAGGCTGAGGAGCGCCTTGGGGACAATGACTAAAGTGTAGCAGAGCTCGATGGCGGAGAGTTGGCAGAGGAAGAAAAGCATGGGAGGACGTGAGGGCTCCGTGACCACTGCCACGAAGATCATCATGTTGCCTGCCAATGTGACCAGATGAACAATGAGAAAGAGAAGGAAGAGCAGGACCCGCAGACGGAGCAGCTCGGAGAAGCCGAGCAGGAGGAACTCCATGGTTGCACCGGTGCTCACATTGTCCCTCTCCATGCAGCCTTCACATGGCATCTACAGGAGAGAAACAGAAGAGAAACAGCTGAATTCGACCTGATGCCTGGCAATCAATTCCATATAGGAAATAATGTTGCAGTACTGTAGAACCAGTGTAGTAAAGCTTATTGGGTAGGGAGGAAGGCAAGTTCTTTGAAAAAATCCCCCAAATTTCAAACCTGATTTCACTCAGCCACATTCAGCACACTCTCAGACCCATATTCTCCCAACCAGCAAGGTTCTTGTGCCCAAGTGGTCTCCCTAGGATTCTTTGCCATGACATTGGTAACAAAGACTGTCAGCTGTTGGGTCTTCGTCACTTCTGAGTTGTACTTAGGTTTGTGACCATGTGCAGGTTTTGAATATGCACAAGATACCCTTCAGAAGTTGGCACTGATTAGTGTCTCTGTCAGTCCTGCTTTTAAGAGTCTTCATTGGACTGTCCCTCTTGATCTGAGTGTCATAAGAAGGTGTTTGGCTATTGATGACCACCAACACCTGCTGCTGCTGCTGCTTCTTGTGCATCCACTCCCAGGCAGACCTGTTCATTCTCTATTCAGACCACTGCTGAAATCCTCCACATCTGTGTCAGAGATGTACAAGGATAACCAGATAGTGAGCTGAAGCTTCTCTGCTACAGCCTGACTCCAGTTAGTGGGAATTTGAGGTGTTCTCTAACTGTCTTTTCCCTTCTCCACAGTGGATCTGCCTTAAGGTTCATACAGAAAGAGGGTTTCAGTGATTAGACATGAGGGTTCCGAAATTAGGGCTGACATTTTGGCTGCTTACATCTTTATGCCTGGCTCAGCCCTATGGCATCAGAGTTGAAGTAAACAAACTTCCATTTCCAAAACCAAAGATGTCCATGGCAACATACATAGTCTGTAACAGTTAAGGAAAACACAATGCTAATATCTTGGACTTGGAGACTGAGATCTTGCTTTTCACAGGAAGAACAGAAATTTCCTAGGAATGTGGAGTGATACAAAGCTATTTAAGCTGAAAAATCCAGGAAAGATAAGGATGTAGAGAGAAATACAAAAATAAATTACATATACTGGTCATGGTTGAACAGTGTTCATTGCTCACATGTTCATCAATGAATACAATATTTACTACAAGGAATAATTCCAACTCTTTCTACACTTTGCTATAAAACAGGAATAAAATCAGAGATTCCTTGAAGACTTCTCTTTATATAAAAATCCCAGCAATATTTAAGTGTGAAACAAACTGGAAAATTACATTAAATGTCATCAAAAACTAATAAAAGGGATGTGAAATTGTTAGAAAAGCTATTAGTGGAGATGGGGATTTTCCTGGAAAAAGATGTTTCAAAAAAATTGCAGAAAAAATAATCAATACAATTGAGGAGGTGAATCTGCTTAAGCCTACAGACCTTTGCCTTTATTTTTGCCCCAGGGTTTTCTTGTGATTCAGTATCTCAGCAGGATTCAAAACATCTGGGGACTCAGGTGAATATGAAAATATCCACAATGAAAATACCTCAGGTGCAAAACTAGGAATTTAATCTCTCTGCCTCAGAGCATAAGTGAGCAAAATTAACAAGCTAGGAAGAAAATACCAGAAGCTCCAAGACCAAAAAAATAATGGACAGTCAGTGAAGACCAAGAAGAAGCTCTTTAGAGAACACAGAGATGTTTTGCAGTGATCCTGCAAAAGCAGATAAAAAATACTACTGCTAGACACAGTTTCCAGCAGTTATAAAGCCATGGTTAACTCCTACATCCACGTTTTGCTGCTGCAAGACCTCCCCAACAGCAGTTCTAAGCAGTCTGGCTGGTAATCTTTCCTAACACTCTATGCAAGCAGAAGGTCTTCACTGAAAACAGGAGTTTCCCCTCCTTTCCTTTGGAGCTGTTTGCTTCAGTGACAACATACCTTCTCTGGGTTAAAAGGAAAGAAAATAGAGACTTCTTCCTCTTGATGATGTGTGCTGTTCAGTTTGGGCTGAGATTCTGTTTCTTGCCCAGTCTGGGGTCCCTCTGGCTGTGGGCCAGTGTTTTCTTTCAGTATTTCGTAGCCATCCTCTCTGCTCCTCTGCAGGACCCAGCTCCTTATATACCATAGGAGACAGAAGTCTGTCCTGTTCCCTGCTGCCTCTGCCCTCCCTGCACCAAGGACAGGCAGTTCCATTCCTCCCAAGAAAGGGGGAGTTGCAGGTTTTCTGTAAATCAAGCAATAGGATGTAACTGCATCTTCAGAGGATGGCAGGGTTGCAGCACCCTCCTCTCTTGTTCTTTTCACCGAAGCAATTGAGAGTAGCTGATTATTGATAGGACTGCTTTGTACCTGGCATGGCAACATTTTAAGTAACAAAATGCATTGCTGCTCTTCTTAAATAAAAATAAATCCGGGGGTCTTTAAGTAAGTTTAAACCAAACTCAGAGGCAAAGCAAAACAGATATAAAAACTTTAAATGCATGTGTGTGGAGTTTTCACGAGTTCAGGTGACCCATTATTTCTCATTGGCTCAGATGACATCACCATTCAGCAGTTGATAGGACTGAGATTATTTGAGCCCAATTTATTTTTATTGCCATTGTTACATTCATTCCTGGCCACTTACACTGAAATAATTAAAGAGATCTGTGGCCTTATGTGAGTAGAAAAGAGAGGCAAAGTCAAGATTTTTGACTGCTAAAATGGATCTGCTTAGCAGAAACATGTAAATATGGTACCTCAAAATTTTTCACAGGGCTTGGTTTAGAAGGAATCCTTTCAAAATATTCTTCTATAATATTTCGTCTATGTGGCATAGTCATTTTGGAACGAAACTGCCACATGCATTGGTCCAGTCTGGGACTAATTGTGCTGGGAAAAGGACCTGGGCTTCCAGTGGACAGCAAGAAACAGGAGCCAGGAAGAGGCAACAAAGACCAGCCGCTTACTGCAGTAGTAAGAATGTGTCCAGCAGGTGAAGGAAAGTGATTACTCCCCTTTATCTGTCATACCTGTAGCCACATCTGGAACACTGCCAGAGTTGTATTTAAGTATTTTTACTCTATTTTAAACCTGTCATTTAACTTTTTGGAATTAAAACCGTGACAGTGGAGTCTATCCTCTTTAGTTTCTCAACTCACTTCTTTAAATTTCAGTTTTTTGGGGTTTTTTTTTATTTCAACTTTCTTCCATACACTTCTTATTGTTTGAGGTTCTGCAAACAACTCTGGGCACAGAATGTCATTTACAAAACCGAATTCTGAATCTGTCTTGAATTCTAGATACTGTTGTATAATACTGAACAAAAGAGCAACCCTGAAGCCTCTCTCGGTGACACATTGTCTCTGCAGCTGTAACAGGAGCAAAATCGAGGAGCTGGTTATTTTCTAATTACACCTAGCAAATTGGGTGGATTATAAATGGAAGCAAATCTTTACAGTGAAGTCTATTTTAGTCAAATGCTTTGCAGGGTAAGACTGCTCCCTCTAGTAAACTCTGTGAGAATTTCAGAACACCAGCTGATTAATTAAACTCATGTAGATTTTATCTTTGTGTAACGAAATAAAATTCGGGGGTTCTGGTGCCATTTCTACTTTATCCTCTTCTCTGACCCTAACTGCAGGAGAAAATCTGCTGCCTGGATAACAATGCAAAAATAATTATCAGGAACTACTTTGACAAGTCTGTTCCAGCTTTCTCATCTTCAGATGGTCCTTTCCTCCTGCTGGACTGGAGGTGAACCGAGGTGAGTCAGCACGTACCCAGTAACCAATACCACACAGTCAGCAGTTATATGCACTAATTTTTTTTTACCATAGTGCCCAGCCTTCCACTGAAATAAGTCAGGCAAATTACTGTTTCAGTTTGTGTGTGTGCAGATAAGCCGTCATTTATTAACATGCAACTTACACCTCCCCGCAACGTTTCAACACACTCCCACACGTTACCTCCAAAACACAGCTCCCCGAAGAGGGGAGTGCTAGCTGGAGTGAGCTGTGCAGCCCGGTGCCAGAACACACAGCAACCAGACAAACAACAAGCAGCAGAGGATGAGAATATGCATGTCAAAGCGACTCCGTACTTCCTCCTCTAGCCCACACCTTTCAGGTTCCCAGCATTTCCATTGCATCAGCTTACAGCCAAATTCATAAAAGATTATTAAAAGCTGCACGCTGGCATTAGTGTTTGCATGTCTTGAGTCTGCAGCATGTTATAGAGCTGTACATTCTGCCTTGCTGCAGAGTTCAGCCCTGCTCTCCTCCCCCGCACTCTTAACTGTGTGATTTTTTTTTCAGTACGTGCCTGCAAGGCTTTGGGACTGGCCTGCCTTAGCCCGAATTTGTATAAAGAGTTTCTTGGAATCCAGCTACGGTTAATGAATCACATCATATCAGCTTCTATCAGCAATTGCAACATACTTCAGAGGATATTCCCCTTGGTCTTCAGAAAAAGGGCCAGTGCTGGGCTTGCCTATCCACACCCGTGAATCGCCAGCCTGCTCCAAAGAAGGCAAGAGAAACTGGGATGATCTGCATAATCTGGAGCAATCTGGGAAAAATGGAAACAACTGAGAGAGGTACCAGGAAACCTGGAGGAGATGGGCAGCTGGTCCCAGCAGTGGCCAGGGAAATGGCACTCTCAGCCCAGACAGCCCTGCAGCTGTGGCATGACAGAGACACAAAGCTCTTCAGCAGGCTGAAAATAATGTTCAAGCAACATGAAGTAACTGGCCAGTGGTAAAAGAGAATAAAGAGGATAAGAAAGATTGCAGATCTTCTTTGCATGCAAAAGCACGCTGATATTGATCCTCTGGGGGTATCATATTGCTGTAGAAAGCAAAGATTTTGGCTTTCGTAGCTGCACTGATGTACTGCTGCAGGTAAGTTCAGTAGCAGAAGCTACTGTGTTATTCAGAAACATCATGGTGACTTATCTGATTAGAGAACTTAAGGCAGTTTTAAGGTAGATTGCTTGAATTGGTTTTGGTGGTTGATGAAATGTAAGATTCACTCTAATGAAAATGTTAAGAGCAGCAATGTAAAAATAAATGCTAATATCTTTTGAGAAAGTGCATTTGTCATTCCAGTAAGGCTGATTATGATCATCACATGGCAGGGCCAAGGGCTGAAAATTACAGCATCTTGACAGAGACTGTTTAACAGGTATGGGATCCCTATTCTGTAGTAAACAGGAGTCAAGAAATGTTGTCTCCCACAGAGGCAAGATACTGAAACAGTTGGGCATAGCCTTTAGGAGGAGCAGTGAATCCTTCTTCCCACAATGTTCGGAGTTTTCTGGAAACTGGGAACTGAAAGTGGCTGAGGTGGTAACAGCATGATGGCTGGCATCAATTTGCCGTGGTGAGAAAAATCATCCTCAAGTTTCTGTTGTTTGGCTTGATAAACCATGCCTGGGAACTCAGTCTGGGAAAGATGCTGAACCATACACCAACCAAAACAGAGTTTTGCAAAAAAAGGGCAGGCAGCCTGGCAGCTGACTACTCCTCATGATTTGTTAAAGGTGGGGCATTTCTTTCACCTCGTTGTACTTACTCATAGTCTAACCCAGCCAAAGGCATTGTCCTGCGTCTCAGCTAAAAAAAATGTTTTTACAGATCAGTTAATAGTATCATAAACATGCAAGCTTTTCTCATTTGGAAAAAAATGGAGTTACTAGAAGAAAACTAGTTTAGAAGTAGAGAGAGAAAGGACAAATCTAAAATTGGAATTTATGAATGAAAGGATGAAAATATTTAACCAGATAACAGCAAGTAAAAATGAAAAAGACAGACAAACTGAAAATTAGTCTACAGGTCCTGGAAAAGATTAACTAGAACTCCAGTAGTTAAGACAAGAAAGAAAGGGAGGGTAGTAAGAAAGAATGATATTCTGAAGACAGATTTAAGTTTTCTTCTTGTATCTGAAGTTATTTTCAGATTCATTTGGACAACTTTGTGGATGTCTCTGTGGATCCAATTAAAAGTTTGGCTTTTAAGTACCTGCAGCCAGAAGGGCTCATCTGGAAGGAAACAGACTAGCTGCAACTCTCATGGTCTTTGAAGGAGCTGAGCAGTGCTCAGCCCCTCTTGGGGCAGGAATGACAGCAGTCTGGGGCCTTGCTGAGAATCACTGGTGTTGACTTCCGAAAATCATGTATTTATTGTTCCCTGTGCAATGGTAAATGAGGCATTGTCTCACCTGAGCTCTTCCTTGGGGTGGCAGTGACTGAGACACTCCACCTGGGGACATAATTTGTTTTTGCCTAATTTGTTCTGATGCAACTGCAGCCCTTGGGAGAAAAGCCAGAAAAACTCATTCTCATATGAAGTTCTCCGCAGGAGACACCATCCCGAGCTGTTGCTGCACACACTTCATCCCCAATGTACCCAGCCACCGCTTATTTCATCCTCCTCCTCCCATCTCATGTTTGGTCATCTAGATTAACATTTTTCATCTATGTCACTTAGAAGACCAAAGCTTATTTTCAGAATAGTGAGGTAAATAACTATTAGACCAACACGCTTTTCCGAAGAAGCTTATTGCAGAAAATAAACTCTGGAAACCAGCATCCCAGACTGAATGTACAAACTCCAGATGAACTGGAGCCTGTTCAGACAGAAGAGATGTGGTAGACAGTCAATATGTGTGGTCAGAGACTGCAGATGGGCTGTAGGATCCATTCTGGCACTGAACTCTCGAGGTTATTTCAAGTTGTGTTTCAAGAAAGTCAGTTGGAGGTGAAAGGAAAGAGCAATGTGCCCCTAATTGTGGAAAGAATCTATGTTTTAGAAAACACATATACAGCAGCTTGCTGGACTGGATAGCAGGGGAGCAGGTGCATTCCGCTGTTGCCTTCAGCATTCTTTAGCATCATTTCCACTTATTGTCTCACACAATGATGTTCATATTATCTACTTCTATTATTTTGTTTCTTGTGTTCACAACATCTCTATATTCTTACGTAACGTTAGAGCAGAAGCTAAAGCAACTCAGTGAGAATTCAGCAAACTATTCTTAGTACAAAGCCAAGCATTGCAGCACCACTGCAGAATACAGGATGAGATGCAGTTAAATGTTACTGGTCCAGGTGTCCATGAACACAGAATTACAGCAAATAGTTTCAAGATAAGTGGATGCAAGAGAGAAAGACTTTTAATAGCTTTTCTGCATGAGGACCTGCTAGAGATAGGGAGAGACTTATCAGCCTGCAGGAATCCCTGTCTATAGATATGTCATGTATTTAATTTCTTCATTGTGCTTCATGGGTGACCAAAGCCCTTATCTGAAAGGAGACATCACATAGCACAACAGAATCATGAGCTGCTTGGAGGAACAGGGGAAAGAAGAGGACAGTAGTCACAAAGGGCAAAAAGATTAGGCCCTGACCACCTTCTGTGAGTCTCAGCGAAGACGTGGCAGTAACAGAGGACTCGTGCTTGGCTGAGATCTCTGGAAATCCCAGGAGTTGCACTTGATCCTTGTGTGGCACCTTGCATTACAGTGCTGACAAATGCCCTTCAGCTGTCAGAGTCCTGAACCCTGTCCTGGGCAGGGGAACTGTGGACACACCTATAGTTATCAAGTACTGGTTGACCACTACGACAGATCTAGGCCATGGATGGGTGATATAAAGCCTGATACCTCTGGCATCCCTAATGATTTCTAATCTGTATTTTCATGGATCTATTTGGTGCAAAGGCTTTTATTCAGAAATAAGCTGCTTGTTAGAGGACATGCTAGCTGATCTGCATATTTATGCCTT
This sequence comes from Dicrurus megarhynchus, assembly GCA_013399195.1. Lineage (NCBI taxonomy): Eukaryota > Metazoa > Chordata > Aves > Passeriformes > Dicruridae > Dicrurus > Dicrurus megarhynchus. The sequence goes on from VXAD01009517.1 coordinate 535,362, forward strand.
TTTCCTTTATATTCAAACACTGAGAAGAGCTTCCTCCATATTCAGTTTTAGCAACTTTCTTTTATTAGCAAAACCTAATTTTCCCTGATTAGGGAACATAGGCTGAAGACCCTGTGACAGCCTGAGCAACAAACCAAGCTAAGTACTCAGCTGTTCTTTCAGGCTGATGAATGGGAAGTGTAATGAAACTGTGATACCATAATGTTCTCCAGTGCTACAAAAGGTCTTCACTGAATCACAGAAACATAAGAAACCAGCCTGGAACACCCAGCCTCCTGCTCAGAGCTGGAGTATCACTAACACTGCATCCCAACATGATGGACTTTTCTAACAGAATCCTGGGAGCCTCCAAGGCTGGAGACTCCTTCACCACTCTGGATGTCAGTTCCAGTGCTGTGCTGCCTGTTGGTGAAAAATTTTCCTAATTTCCAACCAGAAATCCCCTGAGATGTGATTTAGAGCTACTGACCATTACTACTGGTTTAATGGAGCTGTAACAAACCTCTGGTATTTGGGACTGGAAGTAGAGGGACAAAGGGGAACAGGAGAGAAAGGAGACAAAACAAGCTCAAGACAGCGTTGGAAAACAGCCTGTTAGCACAGCATAGAGACAGAGTAGCCTTCTTTAATCTTTTTTTGTAGAAAATCACAAGGTGATAGAGTTGAAGGAACATAGGCACTGAAGACCTTCTTTGCAGTAAGCACCATGTAAATGCAATGCCTTCCTTTGAGCTGCTGTGCTCATTAGCCAGCAGTCTTTCTGTGCTAAGCAACTGCATTTGAGCTGGTACTGAAATGAAAAGCATGAAATCCACTGTCTTCTGTGGTATGAGACAAGTGCTCAGCAGGCAGAGCCTTTGGCTGTTGCATTGCTGATGCCTTGAGCTGAGCTGGCAGTAGGTAGCTGAGCAGTGAAATGGAGTTCAGCCTCCAGTATATCCTCATTTCCATCTTGGCTTCCATGCAGATGGATGGAGGACCCACTGCAACTGAGTCTGTGCATGATAAATGTCATGTACTCCTAGCAGACATGTAGCAAAACTTTGTTTATACTTTTTCTTTTGTGTTTGCTCCCCCTCCCCGCTCCACGACCTCACCAATCATCACATCTCTCTCATTTGCTGCTTTTACTTCACAGCAGTTACATCTCCAGAGTGCCAGAGCAGTCAGTTCAAATGGGCTGCAGATATGAAAATTCATCAATATATTAAATGCCAGCTGGAAATCTTCAATGAAACTCTTCAACATTTGCATGTTCTTAAAAACTGATTTTATTTGTTCGAGGCTTTGATGAGAAGAGAAGCCTTTTGCTGCCTAAAATTTGGAAGAGTATTAATGCTTAATAAGGTCACTGAATAGGAATCTTGATATGTGTTTCTCAGCACTACTACTGGACACTAAAATCAGAAGAACAACTTAACTGGAATTAGGTAATGCATGTAGTTGTATCTAAGAATTAACCTTTTTTTTTCCAAACCAAGGCTTTACTCAACTTTTACCCAAGATGGAGAAAAAATATCCATATTTTCTCAAATCACTACTATGGCCTTGAGAAACCACAAGTCTCATTTTGGAAGCTCCATGGCTATTCCCAGAAGCACAACTGCTTTCCCAGACAACAACCTTCCTACCCATTTTTCTTTTCAGGGCTTCATATTAGATTTAATAGTACCCATTTTGTGCACAAAAACTGAGGACTGTGGAGCAATGGAAATGCCTGCATGGCAGGTGGAATGCAAGAAGGAAAATATAGCTCTGCTTGTCAATTAGTTACACATGCCAGGAAAGTAAAAAGGGCACAAGACCACCCTGAAAAGAGTGAAGTCAGTGGTAATAGAGATTTTTCGTCGTCCCACAACATTAGGCCCTCGTCAAAAGTGGGAGCAGACCAAGCCTGCTACTTGTCTCATGGAGTATTTCTTTAGAAGAGAAAACCTGTGGGAAAACATGGATTTTGACAACCCTGTTGCGGTGAAAGGTCAATAGTCTGAAAGGTGTGCTGACATCCAGGCAGACAAATGGGCTAAAAGCACTTTGCACTACACTGAGGAAGAAAAAAAAAAAAAAGTCTGAAAATTCAGATAATAAGACAAAAGCAGAAATATTTCCCTGTGGTCAACTGTGTCTGTGATGTTTGATGTACTGACAACATTAGGCCAGCATTTACATCTCTACCCAGAAACAGTCTCCTCCGTTACGCTGAATTTTTTTGAGATTGACTTCATTCCAGGAATGGCTTTGGAAGAGTATGTTACTTAAAACTGTAAACACAAGCTTTTCCCTCCCAGTAAAACTTAAAGCCAAACTGAGGATGGCCATAGGACTGGTAAGTATCTCAGCCACCACTGCAAAATACACATACATTGTTCTTGACGTGGCAACTCTGCAGTGCTGTAACTACATTGCATTCAGATGGAGGACTTGGCTGTCTGTACTTGTTTTATGGGAGTGCTGGCAGTGTCAGCTGTGGGGGGCTGAGGGCAGCCCCTGCTGTGTGGCAGCCGGTGCACTTGGCCGTGGCCGTGTCCCTGCCGTGCACATGTGCGTGCCTGTCTCTGGCTCACACAGCCAACCTCAGCACGGGCTGCCCCTGCAACCTGGGCAGCAGCACCGCGAACAGCAGCCCTGGACAGAGACCCTGCAGCCTGGGCTCCAGCGGCCGAGCAGGAGGAGTTCCTGGGGCTGAACCCCACTCATCCTGAGCTATCCCTTCACACGGCACTTGAAGAGTGACTTTCTCAGAAAGAAACCCTCGAACTGGGGTTTTTCCACAAGAAAAGCACCCTCATGTAAATTTAGTGCTCTTTCCTTTTACTTTCAGTCCTCATCAGCTGCTTGCAGGAGCTACCATGGGCTTTCTTGGAAGAGCATCTCATGTGTTAAAATCCCACAAATCCTACAGATCAGCAGATGTTATCTCAGTTGTCTTTTTCTTGCAGTTTTTGCAGGACCTTATTCTGTTTTGCCATGTAAAAAGCAATGAAAAAGATCCTGAAAAAAATCCTTTCACAAAGGAGAAAAAAATAACAGATTTACAGATAAACATAAAGAGCAACCACTGAAGGCCTCTAGCCCAATCTCCTGCTGACAACAGGGCTGACTCTAGTTAGGTGAAGTTCCTTAAGGCCTCGTCCAGGTGAGTTCTGAACACCGAATCATAGAATCAGAGGATGGTTTGGGTTGGAAGGGAGGTTTAAAGATCATCTAGTTCCAATCCCCTGCCATGGGCAGGGACACCTTCCACTAGAGCAAGTTGCTCAAAGCCTCATCCAACATGAGCTTGAACACTTCCAGGGATGGGCCATTCACAACTTCTTTGGGCAGCATGGTCCTGCGCTTCACCACCCCCGTTGTAAAACATATCTTCTGTGTATTACATCTAGATGTATTCTCTTTCTGTATAAAACCACTGCTCCTTGTCCTGACACTACACATCTTGGTAAAAATGTCTCTTTCTATCTTTCATAGAAACCCTTTTTATATATTGAAAGGTCTCAGTAACATCTCTCCAGAGCCTTCCCTTCTCCAGGTGGAACAACCACAAGTCCCTCAGATTTTCTTCACAGCAGAAGTGTTCCAGACTTCTGACCATTTTTGTGGCCCTCCTCTGGACTTGTTGCAACAAGTCCATATTTTTCCTGTGCTGGACTCCAGAGCTGGACACAGCACTCCATGTGGAGTCTCTCGAGAGCCGAGTAGAGGGGCAGAATAATCTCCATGACCTGCTGGCCGCATTGCTTTGGATGCAGCCCAGGGTACAGTTGGCTTTCTGGGCTGCAAGTGCTCATTGTCAACTCATGACCAGCTTTTCATCCACCAGTATTCCCAATTCCTTCTCAGCCATGCAGCTCTCAGGTTCCTCAGTTGGTCTTTACCCTGATTATTTCTGATGATGGGAGGGACTTCATTCCCCCAGTACCTGTCTTGAGTTTCAGAGGCTTTGGAGATGTGGGAAGAGGGAACTGAGGCAAAAAAAATGTTGAGTACCTCAGCCTTCTCCATATCAGTTGTCACCATTTCTCCTGTCTTATTTATTGGAGGGGTGGGATTAGTCTTCCTTTTCTGGTCAAAGTACTTATAAAAGCCCTTCTTATCATTCTTTCTAAATTCAGTTTCAGCTGTGCCTTGGCTTTCCTGATCCCATCCCTTTGTGTTTAGAGCACAGTTACATCAGTTGGGAAGCTGAAAAAACTCAGGGGACTCCTGTCTCCCTGAGTTGCTGAAGGAGATATCTTTTCTACACTTTGTACCTCTCTTTGGAGGAGTCAAAAAGCTGCATCTACTTAGCCATTAGTAGTGTAGGGAAGTCCTTAACTAAAGTAATGCATTACTGTGATGTGGACAACGCCACACAAAACCAGTGTTTACACACAGGCTTCCACCAGCTGTGCTCACTATAATCTCAGTGAATACGTGTCACTCAACAATCTCACCCTTTAGGTGTTTGCACAAGGCTTCATCCATCTCCATAACTGTCCTGACACAAGCTGTGGTTTGGGAGGTTTGGACACAGCAATGAGGGGAACTTTTTCACAAGGAGTCAGTGCAGCACCAGAGCAGGGATGAGATAGTGACTTCTTCATCAATATTTTCAGCACTTGGCCAGATAAAGTCATGGTGACCTGATGTGGTGTTGAGGACAGTCCCACCTGAAGCAGAATTTCTGAGCAGTGCACCACTGATTCGATGACACTGGTGTCCATGGACAACTGGTAAATAACAAATGAACACTTACTTGTGCTTACAGCTCTGGCTTCTCACACAGAGGGTATCTTAATGTGCTTCCCTTCCCAGCTTGACTGGGAGCTATTTCCATCACCAATCCTTTTATATTCCTGTCATATTCATTCACTGTCAGGTGAGAGCCTTACCCAATGGTAGATTGAAGTTCAGACCATGTCATCTTTGCTTAGTGTCAGTCCTTGACATCTTGTTAATTGTAATGACAGTGCAATAGAGAGTTCTGATGAAATTCCAGGCAAGTATAGCAGTTTTGTTCAAATACTGCAAGGATGGATTTAAAAAAAATCCAACTGATAAAGACCTTACCATCCCCTCTCCTTCCCATTCTTTTTAGGCTATCCAGGAGCACAGTAAAAAAAAAAAAAAAACCACCAAGAACATGATGTTAGTGATTGCTATCATTTATTTTTCTAGGAAGCAGATATTCAGGCTGTAGTGACCACAATCATCTGATTGTGATCTACTACGGCCACTGTAGTCTGCAAGTATGAGTCCAGGTAAGGATTAATTATGTCAGCCTTGAATATAACTATATTCTTGAAGTGTTTGGTTTACATTCTAACTTCTCTTGCAAGGACTATGAGTAAAAGGAGTTTCTTGTTTTAAGTCTTTCCCCTTTGTCTAAAACCCTCTTGCTGCTGGCACTGCTGCCCCAGGGCCAAGGGCACAAGGCTGTTACACATGATGGCAACCAGCTCCTCAGGGCACACTGGTCCCAGCTTCATTGCCCACATGTTTCCAATCAGGGCCACCATAGCAGAGTGTCCCGTTCCCTCCCTGTGGCCCAAATTAAGGCCAAGTCTTGTTGCTAGCAGCAAACCCACCCAACCATACAGAGGAAGCCCGATCAGGGTCAGCTCACTACAGCTGCGCCCTGTCCCTCTCCAGAGGATGGCAGCAGAGCTCAAGCAACCCTGAAGGACCTTTTTCCCCACCCTGGCTCATAGAATCACAGAATGCTTTGAGTTGGAAGGGACCTTAAAGAACAGCTTGTTCCAACCCCCAAAGTTCAGACTCTCCTGAGCTCCCTACTATTTTTGGGCTTGACCTAAGCAAGTTTTCCAAGGGATCCAAACATGACAGGATAAAGTAGTACTGACGAGTACAAAAAGTCTGGATGGCAATCCCAGGTAACATCAGGAGAAATTAAAGTGAGCAGTGCAAGAGGAGCAGAACCACCTCCAGCCGCACGGCTGTCCCAGTGGATGCCCAGGGTAGGGGGGCTCCTTAACTGGGTCTCATCTGGTGTTCCCAGCCCTGCAACTCCCCAGGCTATGCAAGGAGAGCTGCTTTCCCACTTTTCTCAGAAAAAAAATGGGTTTTCAAGGGTTTGGAAAGGATGACCTGCCACACCACAGGACTGCCTGCTGAAAATAAAATGTATTTATTTCAGCAAGCAATGGAAAGTGTGTTATGGATGATGAGACCATCATAAAACAGGGGCTGGGCAAATTTGTGAGATAAGGAACTCTCAATGTTAAATAAAGGTGAACATGCCTTGTACTAGTTGTAGTTTTTCTTAAAGTTATCCCTTTTATGGTAAGCTGTTTCCAGAGTAAAACGAAAATGCTATGTTTACAAATAATTATGCCTGTATCAACAAAAAATATGTCTACAATGGGGTTGCAGGATTGGTGGATAGGGGAAGAGTGTTTGACCTTACCTACTTCGCTTGTGCAAAGCACTTGAAGCTGTACAGCATAACATCCTTATCTCTAAACTGGAGAGACATGAATTTGGTGGATGGACTGCTCCGTGGATAAGGATCTGGCTGCATGGTCACACTCGAAGAGTTGTGGTCAATGACTCAATGTCCAAATAGAGACCAGTGATGAGCAGCGTTCTTCAGGGGTGCACCCTCAGTCAGTTCGCTGATAACACCAAGATCTGCGGAGGGAAAGGATGCCATCCAGAGGGGTCTTGCCAGACTGGAGTGGTGAGCCTGTGTGAACCTCATGAAGTTCAACAAAGCCAAGTGCAACATCCAGCATGTGAGTTGGGGCAATGCCAAGCACAAACACGGGCTCAGCAGAAAATGGACTGAGAGCAGCCGTGCAGGGAAGGACTTGGGGGTGTTGGCTGACAAGAAGCTCAATGTGAGCTGGCAGTGAGCATTCACAGCCCAGAAAGCCAAACATGTCCTGGGCTGCATCAAAAGCAGCATGGCCAGCAGGGAGAGGGAGGGGATTCTGCCCCTCTATTCCCCTCTGGTGAAACTCCAGCTGGAGCAGAGTGCTGCATCCAGCTCTGGGACCCCCAGCATAAGAAGAACATGGACCTGTTGGAGAGGGTCCAGAGGAGGCCATGAAGATGGTCAGAGAGTTGGAGCACCCCCACCATGAAAACAAGCCAAGGCAGTTGGGGCTGTTCAGCCTGGAGAAGAGGCAGCTTTGGGGAGACCTTGCAGCACCTTCCAGTACCTAAAAGGACTACAAGAAAGCTGGAGAGTGACTTTTAAAAGGACATGCAATGATAGCACAAGGTGTAATGGCTTTAAACTGAAAGAGGGCAGGTTTAGATTAGAAATATTAGGAAGAAATTCTTTACTGTGAGGTGGTGACACACTGGAATATGTTGTCCAGAGAAGTTCTGGACGCCCTTTCCTTGGAAGTATGGGGCACTGAACAATATGATTTGGTGGAAGGTGTTCCTGCCCATGGACTAGAGGATCCTTAAAGGCACCTCCCAGCCTGAATCATTCTGTGAGTCTATGATTCTATTGGTTACATGTTTATTTAGCCAAGGTACCCTTGCCTTTATCTTCCCCAATCATCTTGATCTCCTAAGGCAGCAGTTTTACTTCCCATACTTCAATAATCAGCACTTCTCCACAGGCAACAGTGATTTTCCAGTGTATTCCCATCACTCACACCTCCTGAAAGATGGTGTTAGAGATGTTTGCAAGGCTGTGAGTCCATCTGATGGGCATTTCCAAGAGAAGATGTGCTGAGTACAGGATTGCCAGCAACAGTTCATCACCTGTCTTCTCCTCTGCACACTTGGTGGTCACTAACTCTCTAAGTGTCTCCTGCCCTTGGTTCCTGAGTGAGCACAGAAAAAGGGGGAGCATAAAGTTACAAGTAGACACCTGCCTTGCTGTCATTGGTTATCTCTTAAACATGCTAGAAATTTTCCTCTGGTATACATTTGCTGTGATTTGCTGTGGGGAAGAGCCTGGCTGGTGGGCTGTGGCTTCACTGATACCAACAGAGTTTGTTCCCAGCCTTTTCAGAGATGTTTGACTGGGTTTTGCTGCTATGTTTATCACTTTGTCAGATTTATGAGGCCTGGTAGCGCACATGAACAACAGCTCATTCCATCTCGTGCTGCTGTTAAGGACACCTCAAGCTGCATTCTTCTTGGGCCCGGGTATCACTGCACTGGGAACTGCTCTAGATCAATAAGCTGCTTTATTCCCCTGTGTTGGTTTTGCACAGCCTGGTTTTTGCTAGCAGGGGGGCCACATAGGTGGCTTCTGTGAGAAGCTGCTGGAAGCTTCCACCATGTCCGGCAGAACCAATCCCCACTGGCTCTGAAGATGGACATGCTGCTGGCCAAAGCTGGGCCAATTAGAGATGGTGGTAACGCCTCTGTGGTAACGTATTTAAGAAGAAACCAAAACAAAGGTGGGGGAGCAGTTTTAATTCCAGTCGGAGAAGAGGAGGAGGTGAGAACATGTGAGGGAAACAACATGGAGACACCAAGGTCAGTGGAGAACAAGGGGCAGGAGGTGCTCCAGGTGCCAGAGCTGAGGTTCCTCTGCAGGCCGTGGTGCAGACCATGGTGAAGCAGCTGTGCCCTGCAGCCCAGGGGTCCACGGGGGATGCAGACATCCCCCCACAGCCCGTGGGGGAGGTGCCCGTGCTGGAGCGGGTGGATGCCTGGAGGAGGCTGTGATCCAGTGGAAGACCCGGTGGAGAGAGAGGGCCCTGCTTCCAGGCTGGAGCAGCCTGTCCTTGGAGCGCTGCACCCTGTGGAATGAGAGCCACGGCGCAGCAGTTTTGGGAGGGCTGCTGCTTGTGAGAGTGGACCCACGTCGGAGAAGTTCACAGAGAACTGTCTCCCGTGGGAGGGACCCCACGGCCTCACAGGGGAAGGGCTCCTCTCCCAGAGTTGTGGAAAAAAACCTCGGGTGATGAACTGACCAAACCCCCATGCTCTGTCTCCCTGCGCTGTCAGTGGGAAGGAGGGAGGGGTTGGGGGAAGAAAAGGTGTTTGTAAGGGTTTATTTTACTTCTGATTATCCTGCTCTGATGATGTTAGTAATAAACTCACTTTGTACCTCTAAGCTGAGCCTGTTTTGCCCTTGTAGTGCTTTCTTCCGGTTCTTAACTCATGAACCTGTTGTTAAATTTTTCTCTCCTCTGTCCAGCTGTAGCAGGGGAGGTTGCGTGAGTGGCTTTTGTGGGTGCCTGGTGTTTGGCCAGTGTCAAACCATGACATCCCCACAGGTCACACTGCACTGGGAAGGTGTCTCAAAGCACCAGGTCTAGTTTGAGTGCACTTGCCTCTGGGGCATAGAGATCATAAACAGGCCAAGGGCCTGGGGGATCCACAATGAGTCTGTGCTGAGCTCTGGGGGTGATGGTGTTTACCTAAGCGAACTGCACTCTGCTAATCCGTGGCACTGTGTGAACAGGGATAGGGCTTTGGGACCACACAAATGGCAAAGGCAAGTTTGCTCCAAGGAGGGGAATTCCTTATGGGAATAATCTGCTGCAGCTGCACGCATTTGACTGTGTCACTTCTATTTTCCTGATGACCTCTACAGATCCCTGAAAGAAGGTCTCTCATTACTGCTTTTGTCTACAATATGCTTGGCATTTTTTGAGATTTGAGTCACCAGGATAGGGAATCTCATTTAAGTTTTGCCATAGTATTGCTCTGGTGAATCCATAGGTCAAATAAGGAACTTCTAGAAAATACAGCAGGCAAAGGGGGAGAAATACTCTGACAAATAAAACCAAGAAGAAATTAAAGGAAGCATCAATAACTGAATTGAAAGTGAGGCAGCTGTTTAAAAAAATCAATTTTTCCCATTGGGATCAAGCATTCAGCCAATTCAAATTTATGAAAGGGGTCTGTTTGATTATGTAATTTGGGCAGTAGAAGACTATATCATTGGTATTATCAATGTCTTGAGATACAGTCAAATATGTGATATTTAGGTACAGTCTGCAGGTACTGCAGAGTTTGGCCAGGATCACAATAATCAATAATAATCAACATGTTCACCAAGACTTCAGCACTGGTTGAGTCAAGCCTGAACCCACTGTTACTGAACAGTGAAACTGGAAGATAAATCCTTTCAGGAGACCTCCATTAAAAATGTCTAAAAGTGACTGCCCGAAACATTCTCTGGATACACAGAGACATCTCTCCATGACAGGGCAATATTTATCTACACGAAACAGTACATAAAACAGACCCACTCTTGCTTGCAAGAGCTTCTTTAATGGCACCAACACAAAACGGATTACAGACAATGGCAGAAGCCATGGTATTGCAAGGGTATTTTAAAACAAATCACAAAGAAAGTGACAAAAGCAGAGGCAGAGATCTAGGTCTCAAATTTCTTGCCAGGGCTGCATCTTCCCTCAGCTTTGGAGGATTTGCATTCTAATAAGAACGGCCAGGGCGAAGGGGACGCAGGAAGGAAAGCTTGTCATCGAAATTGATTGCCTTGTAATTTGGAAGGTTTTCATGCTCTCGAGCAAGGTATTGAATTCCACTTCCATCACTGTGCTCACACAACAGCCAGGCACCTTTCTGGACTTTGTGAGAAGACATGATGTCATTGTCATGTCCCGCAGCCAGGTTTTTTGCTTCTGTTACGGCTCTGCTCTTCCCTTGATAGTTGGGATGTTCATAGAGAGTGATCTGGGGATTGTGCAGATTTTCAGTGATCACCTGCAGAGAACTGACCCTATTATTCATCCTTGGGCCAAAAAATTTATGTTCTCCCTCCTCAAGTACCAGAAATTTGCCTCCATAATTTGAATGCTCATAAGCCACCCAAGGCTGGCCAATTACTTTTGCCGAGGAGGCAAGATCATTCCAATCAGCATCTCTTAGATTGGCAATGTCAGAGGTGAATTCTTTGGACAAACCCTGGAAGTTAGCATGCTCATAAACGATGATTTTTCCCATCTCAGTGGGACTTCTAGAGTTTTAATTTCTTCCTTAAGGAGCTGGATGACAGCCTGCAGGAAAGGAAGACAGAAAAGAAGCAATGCTTGTAAGAAGCCTTTTGGATCTCGAAACAAAATTATGGACACCCAGGATGGAGAAAGGGAAAAAGGAAAAATAAAACACTTTGAACGAAGAATAAGCATAGAAGGAGCTGGAAAAGAGTGAGATCATGACATGTGTGTGTTGGTTTAGGTGTATTCCCAAGAGGAAGTTGTAAAATACTCCCACATTCACCCCTCACTACTGTGCATCACTGGCCCCCTCCACCCTCTCCCTTGGGAAGGTTTGTTTCCCCTGCAGCAGCCATCTCCTCATCCCCTGAAAGATGGGTTCAGTCTCTGCACACGCACACAGCAGACCCTCACGGATGTGCTGCAACTCTCACCCGGCACTGAAGCCTCCTTCCCTTCCCCTGCATTTCACAGCAGCTGCCCAAGAAACCCATTCCAGTTCTCCTGCACAAAGTGTGCCTCTCACCTTGATGTCAGCTGCAGGGCTGGGGAGAGCTGAGGGCAATTCCTCCAGTGCAGGGCTGCTGTTTGTGAAGGACATCTCACTTGCCTCCATTTATACTTGCACAGAAGTCTTGTGCAACACCCCAGTCAACGGAACTGAAAGCGTCCAATATTACCCCCAGTGATCAAAACTCGTTATCCATTGTATTTTACTTTCTGTGGACCTACAACCAGACATCTTCTTCCTCTTGTTCAAAAGTCTGTTGAAGCATGAGTGACTTGATGAAATGGGGGAAGTTCAGTTCTTGTTTGTCCTTCTTCTCCAGAAGAAAATGGAATCAGAGTAATAAAAAGTTATCGAAATAGCTTGTGACACACATGCTGTAGAATGTTTCTACCTGATGCAGTTTACGTTTTTGCTTTTCTGGGAAGCACACCTTATACACAACCTAATTTTTCCTAAGAGTTTTTTTGGGAGATACCCGAATGGCAAAGAGGGCATTTACGTAGCTTCTTCCTTTTCAATTCCCTTTTCTCCTTAAGATCACAGTGTCAATGTTGTTGGAAAAGACCTCCAAGATCATCAAGTCCAAACTTTGACTGAATGCCACTATGCCCACTAATCCATATTGCAAATGTAACTTCTACTTGTGTTTTGAACACTTCCAATGGTGGTGACTCCACCACTTCCCTATGCCACTATGCCCACTAATCCATATTGCAAATGTAACTTCTACTTGTGTTTTGAACACTTCCAATGGTGGTGACTCCACCACTTCCCTGGGTTGCCCATTCCAAAGCTTAACCACTCGTGCTGTGAAGAAATCTTTCCTAGTATCCAACATTAACCTCTCCATGCACAACTGGAGGGCATTTCTCCTTGTTCCTCCCTTGCCTGGGAGAAGGGCCAAACCCCTACCTTGCCACAAGCTCCTTTCAGGTATTGTCAAGAGAAAACATATCTCCCCTGAGCCTCCTTTTCTCCAGGATAAACACCTCCAGCTGCCTCAGCCACTCCTCATCAGACCTGTGCTCCAGACCCTTCACCAGCTCCATTCCCCTTCTCTGGAAATGCTCCAGCACCTCAATGTTTTTCTTGCAGTGAGGGGCCCAAAACTGAACACAGGATTGCAGGTGTGGCCTCACCAGTGCTGAGTGCAGTGCAACAATCACTGCCCTGCTCCTGCTGGCCACACCGTTGCTGATACAGGCCAGGTGCCATTGGCCTTCTTGGACACCTCAGCACACAGCTGGCTCACGTTCAGCCTTCTGAAACTGTGGATGCCCCGTCCCTCAAAGGGTTATTTAAAGTCCCTTCCAAGACAAACCAACCTCTGATTCTGTGACATATGTATTCATGTATATATTTATGTATAGTAATAGATGTACATGGTACTATCATAGATAATAATCAAAACCATCAATATTGTTGTCTCAAAACCTGACAGAAAGTCACAGTTTGGAAACCAGAGCAGGATGTAAATAGAGACCTTCTGGCATGATGTAAAACCAGCTTCAAAGTCAGAATTTTAAAGCAGAAGCATGGCAAAAGAAACGTAGATCTTTGCAGACATTTATTTTGTACTAAATACTGAATATTGTAAATGGTGCTTTATACTGTCGGTTTTGAATTTAAATACTTGACTCTGGTTAGACATGGTGTTTTTTTCACAGACACATCAAGCTGCAATCTTGTGCTAAATGTCTCTAAACATTTCCCCAATTCAGTCTGAAGTAAATGCTTGAGATAATATTTCTTTTTAATGTTTTTCCTGTATCAACTGTTTCCATTTCTGTCTACGGACCACCAATATTGTTTCTCCTCATTTCCCCATCCTCCTTTATTTTCTTCTCTGCATGGGTACAAATTATATTCTACATCAAGTTATTGGTTTTCCCAAATGCTACACTAGGCTGTCAACAACTCCTACTGGGATTCTGCTTTGGAGAAAACAGCATCCCATAAACTCCTCTGCAGGGAATTCTGTAGTGTGTATCTTCAGAACTCAACCCATCCTCTCTCTGGTCACTGTCTTTCAAGGGCCTTTGATTTCACTCATTCTGCTCTGGTCTACCTGACCAATTGCCAAGCACAAGAAAGATCATCTAATGAGTTATTGAATTGAATTAAATTAACAGTGAAGAATTAGCTGTATTTCTGCATTTTTTCCTATAAATATTAAACAACTGTCTTTGGTCACTTATCAGTAGGCACTTACTTTACAGAATCATGCTAGTGAAGATTGTGCTTCCTCTCTGCTGGTTTTGAAATTAACTAACAGGCGTTCTGGACAAGATTACAAAGTCATCCCTAGAACACTTCCCAGAGGCAACTCTGAACCCTTGTTCCTTTTTCAGTTATTTAAAATATTTCTAGTTTATGTTTTCACATGTTTCACATAAATGTTTAAGGCTGTCACTTAAAATTTTCATGAAAATCTACATTCCCATAAAACGAATTTTTAACACAAAAGTAACACAAAATGAAAATGGGTTGCTGTTTTGTTTGTATGAGCGGTTTTTAATTTCTGCCTGCCTTTTTTGTTGTAAGACACTTCGATGTCCACTCACAGGAAACTACAGTAGCCCGACCACTATTACAAATGGAAGGCAGGGAAAAGTTAGAGAGAACTCTGAGACCTGGGTCACTGGGTGGTAATGATGGGTCTAAAAGCATCTTCCCCAAGCTTTGAGCGCTGCATGGCACAGAACAATGTGGGGCGCTTAGGCAGGGAAGCCATGGCTGGACTTGCATTAACACCTCAGCTACGACAGAGGCAGTGACACATGATAGAGAGGCTGCTACAGGGCATGGGGTCTGCAAGACCAGAAGAGGCATGGATCCCACAGAAGCCTAAATAAAGAAGGATTGTTCTGTTGAGCCTTGCTGTCTCTTCTCCTTCAGTCACCAGCTCTACAGGTGTCTCCTTCTGTCCTGCTAAGACACACCTTGCTCTTCTGGGCTGCAGGCTTCCAGCACTTGGAAATTTTAAAGTGTGGGAAGGCAAGCTTGTAAGAGTGTGTGGAATATGACAGCCTCTGTTCCATTCACTTTATCAAACAAAGACATTTTCAGTCGAAGAAGAGTCATAATGGTGTGATTGGCCAGCAAAGTTCAAGCTGGAGTAGCCAGCAAGTAGGGCATCGATCCGGGCCGGGATTTCAGACAGGCAGGAGACTCGTGCTGGGATTGAAGGCACCCAAGACTGCCAGAACACCAATGAGAGCAGTGTGTGATGTGTGTGTGGGCTGGCTGCAAGCACCAAGCTGCACTAGCCAGGGAGTAGGAGACACCCAAGTGTCCTTTGGTCAGAGAGCCCAGAGCCAGGTATGAGTGGACAGGCTGAGGGCTCTCAGTCCTGTTGGAAGCACCTGTGAAGGCGCTTGTGGCTGTGGAGAGTGAGGGCGTGCAGGTCTCCTCTCGTGGGCTTCCATGCGGATGATCTGCAGAGGAGGAAGGAGTTGGGGCTGTCTGCTCTTCCATTCAGTGGGAGTGCTGGCAGTGTCAGCTGTGGGGGGCTGAGGGCAGCCCCTGCTGTGTGGCAGCCGGTGCACTTGGCCGTGGCCGTGTCCCTGCCGTGCACATGTGCGTGCCTGTCTCTGGCTCACACAGCCAACCTCAGCACGGGCTGCCCCTGCAACCTGGGCAGCAGCACCGGGAAAAGCAGCCCTGGACAGAGACCCTGCAGCCTGGGCTCCAGCAGCCAAGCAGGAGGGGTTCCTGGGGCTGAACCCCACTCATCCTGAGCTATCCCTTCACACGGCACTTGAAGAGTGACTTTCTCAGAAAGAAACCCTCGAACTGGGGCTTTTCCACAAAAAAAACCACCCTGGTGTAATTTCATTGTTCTTTCCTTTTACTTTCAGTCCTGATCAGCTGCTTGTAGGAACTATCATGGGCTTTCTTGGAAGAGCATCTTGTGTGTTGAAATCCCACAGACCCGCAGATGCTCTCTCAGTTCTCTTTTTCTTGCACTTGTGGTTGGCTGATGTACTACTTTTGCTCTCTCAAAAGCAGGAGAACCACATCCTGAAAAATTCCCTTCCAAAAATCCCAAATTCACCAAGAAACCCCCAAACACTAAATGAGGAGAGACAAACTGCAGGACACATTAATTGCTGAGTGCAAGCACAAGGCAAAGGAGCTCATTAGACCCACCGAGTCAAGGTCAGTGCACAGAAATCCCCATCAGGACAGCGTCAGTCTGACATGGCTGAATAGAAGGGATGGACAAGGGACATTGATCATCTTCACTTCTAGCAAGATTCCTCAGGAGCAATATGGCTCAAGAAATACTGGGATTTGCCAGTCTTGGTCCTTATGTGATGAGCTTGAATGATCCAGCGAGCCAGGAGGATTGTAGGATTGCTGGATAATTGAAGTTGGAAGTGACCTTTGGTTGCCATTGGGTCCAGCCTGCTGCTTAAAACAGGGACAACTGTGAGGTGAATTCTGTTTGCTGGTGGCTTTATCCAGTCAGCTCTTGAAAAGCCCTGAGTATGGAGACAACCTAACTTCTGCAGGTGGTGTGATTTAAAATTTGCTGACCTCATCATGAAAATGTTTCTCAAGCGTGGAAGAGACAAGGCTAAGCGTACTCAGAGGGGCAGAGCAAAAAGATATCTGGAAAGAGCCTTACCTGGGAACAGGGAAGCTCTGACTGAAAATGAGGGAAAAAAAGCAAACCCTAAGGGTTTTTCAGCACTAGCAGAAGGACCAGATACCCTGGGGAATCTCCACCCTTGCAGTTGTTCAGAAATCTCTTGAAGATGGCCATGAGTAACCTGATCATGTTTGGAGGTAGCTCTGCTGTGAACAAGGGCTTGGACTAGGGAAGTCCCTTTCAGTCTAAATTTTTCTGCAGTAGTTCTAATGTAGATTTAGAGGCCTTTGTCACTCTCTGCTGGATTTCATCCTTTGTTCAATTTCAGTAAAAAAGTATCATCATCAAGTCATGTGTACAATAACTTCGAATTACTTCTTGGACCTTTATAAATACCATTTTCCAACACCAGACTTCCCTCCCAATTCCTCCAGAGCCTCTCAATCATTACAAATGTTTCTACTACCAAGGAAAGATGAAAGATTAACTGAATGTTTGTATGTAATACCTTGAAATGAGACATAGCAAGAATCTTCAGGTCATAGTGTCAGAAACTGGGAAATGACATCAACAAGGATGTTCTTGCATCTTTATTTTTTTTCCATTGTATGAAACCACTCCACAATCTTGAACTCTTTCCATATAGGTGTTGTTCTTTCACTGTCCTTCACAACATTCAGGTGTTATCCACTACGTGGCTGAGAAGCAGCTAGAGAGGCACTATTCTTCTACCCTTTAATGCCACAACCATAAACCATCCCGCCTTAGCTGTAAAAATGTTAAAGCTTTAGCAGACACTTCTGTTTACACAGCCCTCCACAGCAGGATAGGGTAGATTTCCTCCTCAGTCACCCTTGGAAAGCACAGGATTTTGCTGATACTTGGAGCCATATAGACTCATTGTGCTGATGTTCAAAATGTAAGAGTATTGCAGAAGAGGTACTGTAAATGTGAAAAGAGGAATATGTAACTGAGAGACTGGGATCTGAAACCACAGCAAGGTTCACTGCACTGCTGAATTTGCACATCCTAGAATCACAAAATCACAGAATGATTGCGGATGGGGGAGCTCTCCAACATCATCTAGATGCAACTCCCTGCCGTGGGCAGGGACACCTTCCACTAGAGCAGGTTGCTCAAAGCCCCGTCCAGCCTGGCCTTGAACACTCTGAGAGCTGGGGCATCCACAGCTTCTCTGGGCAACCTGTTCCAGTGCCTCACCACCCTCATGATATAAATATGCTGTCAAATGTATGATTTAAACCTCCTCTCTCTAGGTGTCAAAGGCCCCAGTAAAAAGCTGCAGAGCTGCATGCAGTACTCCAGGCAGGATCTCACCACAGTGGATTACAGGGCAAGAAGCCCCTCCCTGGACCTGCTGACTACACCTTTGGCAGCCCAGGATACGCTTGGCTTTCCAGGCTGCAAGCTCACAGTGTTGGGTCATGTCCAGTTGTTCCTCCAGCAGTGTCCCCAGTTCCTTCTCAGCAGGGCTGTCCCCACTCCACTCATCCCCAGGCTGGTCTGATCCTGCAGATCAGGAGGTGAAGGCTTTGCTGAAGCTGTGCTGGCTGTCTCCAGTCACCCCCCTGTCTTCCCTGTGCCTACAGATACCACTGCAGAAGTGCAAAATGCAGGAAGTGGTTTGAGATATGGGATTGCTGGCCACCCACACATGAATGGCCTTGCCAGGATCAGTGGAAACCAGGAACAAGGGGTGTCCCCCAAGGGCCCCTCCTGGCACCAGACTGCTCCATGTCTTCCTCAGTGGCACAGGCAGTGGGATCGAGTGCACCCTGGGCACGTTTGCAGGTGACACCGAGCTGAGGGTGAGTTTGATACGCTGAGGGAAGGGACCACGGAGAGGGACCTCGGCAAGCTTCAGCACTGGCACCAAATGCACCTCGTGGGGTTCAAAAAGGCCAAGTGCAGGTCCTGTCTGAGCAACCCAGTGACCAATGCAAGGAAATTGGGCACACAGGAGCTCAGCACAGAGGGAGACAAACACTGCAGTGCAGAGCTGCCGTGTGACAGCTGTCACAACACACAGCTCAGGGCGTGCAGCTGGCATTAGACAGTGATGGAGGAGGGCTGAGACGCTGCTCGTCCAGGTGTCCTTGCACATGGCAAAGCAGATCATGGAATTCCTTGTCATTCCTCCTCCCTTACCAAGATACTACAGGCAGTTTTTTCCACTGGGATCAACCAATCAGGCAATTCCAAGTCATGAGAACTTACTGCTTGATTATGTGATGAAGGGCAGTAGAAGACTGTATCACCATGATGATCCATCACTCTGATTGACTGCAGGAGATAGGATCAAATGTGTGGTATTTAGGTACAGTCTGCATGGGAGAGTTTGGCCAGGATCACAGCAATAATCAACATGCTCACCAAGACTTCAGTAGTGGTTGAGTTGAGCCTGAACCTGCTGTTAATGAACAGTGAAAATGGTAGGAGACGCAATTCTCCAGGAGACATCCAGAAAAAATATTTGCAAGTGACTGAATGGACCATTCTCTGGATGCACAGACACATCTCTTCATGAAAGGGCAATATTTATCTATTCTATAGACGCATGAAACAGACCCACTGCTGATTGCAAAAGATTCTTTAATGGCACCAACACAAAATGGATCACAGACAATGGCAGAGACCACAGTACCACAAGGGCATTGTAAAGCAAATTAAAAAGAAAGTGATTCTGGCCCTACACTTACATTTTCTGTTTCACTTAGCAACAGAGACAACATGCAATGCTTCTACATTCCACAGCGCAGGACTCTGGAATGACAGATGAGGGTGCATTAGGTTACACATCCCTGGCATGCCTCTTAACTTGGACACCCTTTCATATGACCAAGTGTGATAATCCTTTCATTTATGGAGCGGGGGAAGAGTGCAAGGCAGGATAGAGAAGTACAGATCTGCAGCGCAGCACAGCAGAAAGCTCCCAGGGAAAAAAGGCTACACAAGCAGAAGGAGAAATCTAGATCTCAAGTTTATTGCCAGGGCTGCATCTTTCCTCAGCTTTGGAGGATTTGCATTCTAATAAGAACGGCCAGGGCGAAGGGGACGCAGGAAGGAAAGCCTGTCATTGAGGTAAATTGCTGAGTAATGTGGAAGGTTATCTTTTTCTCGTGCAATATATTGAATTCCACTTCCATCACTGTGCTCACACAGCAGCCAGGCACCTCTCTGGACTTTGTGGGAAGACATGATGTCATTGTCAAATCCTGCAGCCAGGTTGGTTGCTTGTCTTATTACCCTGCTCTTCCCGTGATAGTTGGGATGTTCATAGAGAGTGATCTGGGGGTCGTGCAGATCTTCAGTGATCATCTGCAGAGAGCTGATCGTATCATTCATCCTTCTACCAACATAGTCGTGTTCTCCCTCCTCAAGTACCAGTAACCTGCCTGTATAATTTATGTGCTCATAAGCCACCCAAGGCTGGCCAATCACTTTCACTGAGGAGATAATATCATTAAAATCCAAATGTCCCAGGTTGGAAATGTCAGAAGTGATTTCTCTGGACACACCCCTGAAGTTGGCATGCTCATAAATGATGATTTTTCCCATCTCAGTAAGACTCCTGGAGATGAGAGTTCTTGCTGTAGGCCTTGGGTGACAGCCTGCACAAAAGGAAGACAGAAAACAAGCAAAGCTTTTAAGAAGACTTTACACAAAATGATGACAAGAATGGGGAAATAAAGAAAATGTAAAACATTTCTAACAATGAATAAATGTAACAGCAGCTGGCAAGGAGTGAGGGCTTTACACAGAAGCTTGTATTTGGAGGGAAAAAGTAAAAGAAGATATGTGCCCACAACTGTCCAATTTGAATTAGTTGTGTGTGTTGCTTTAGGTGTATTCCCAAGAGGAAGTTGTAAAATACTCCCACAATCGCCCCTCACTACTGTGCATCACTGGCCCCCTCCACCCTTTCCCTTGGGAAGGTTTGTTTCCCCTGCAGCAGCCATCTCCTCATCCCCTGAAAGATGGGTTCAGTCTCTGCACACGCACACAGCAGACCCTCACGGATGTGCTGCAACTCTCACCCGGCACTGAAGCCTCCTTCCCTTCCCCTGCATTTCACAGCAGCTGCCCAAGAAACCCATTCCAGTTCTCCTGCACAAAGTGTGCCTCTCACCTTGATGTCAGCTGCAGGGCTGGGGAGAGCTGAGGGCAATTCCTCCAGTGCAGGGCTGCTGTTTGTGAAGGGCATCTTACCAGCCTCCATTTATAACTTGCTCAGAAGCCTTGTGCAACACCCTGTTCCACAGAACTGGGAAGTGGCACCATGCTCAGGGATCAAAACTCATTAACTATCATATCCTATCCTATCCTAGTTTAGATGTTCCTACAATCAGACATCTCGTTGCTCTCATTCAAAAGTCCATTGGAGTGTGAGTGACTTGATGAAATGGGGGAAGTTCAATTTTTGTCCTTCTCCTCCAGAATAAAATGGAATCAGAGTAATAAAAGTGTATCAACGTACTTTGTGACACATGTGCTGTAGAATGTTTCTGACTGCTGCAGTTTACATTTTTGCTTTTTTGGGAAGACACTGAATACACAAGCTTAGTTTTCCTAAGAGTTTTGATGGAAAATTTTCAAGTGACAGAGGTGACATTTATGTAACTTTTTTGGTTTTCTTTTTCCTCTTCCCCTTATGGTCATTGTATCATTAATGCTGGAAAAGGCCACCAAGATCACCAAATCCAGCCTTCAACCAAATGCCACCATGCCCACTAAACCATATTGCACAGGGCACCGGGAAAAGCAGCCCTGGACAGAGACCCTGCAGCCTGGGCTCCAGCAGCCAAGCAGGAGGGGTTCCTGGGGCTGAACCCCACTCATCCTGAGCTATCCCTTCACACGGCACTTGAAGAGTGACTTTCTCAGAAAGAAACCCTCGAACTGGGGCTTTTCCACAGAAGAACCACGCTGGTGTAATTTCATTGTTTTTTCCTTTTACTTTCAGTCCTGATCAGCTGCTTGTAGGAACTATCATGGGCTTTCTTGGAAGAGCATCTTGTGTGTTGAAATCCCACAGACCCGCAGATGCTCTCTCAGTTCTCTTTTTCTTGCACTTGTGGTTGGCTGATGTACTACTTTTGCTCTCTCAAAAGCAGGAGAACCACATCCTGAAAAATTCCCTTCCAAAACTCCCAAATTCACCAAGAAACCCCCAAACACTAAATGAGGAGAGACAAACTGCAGGACACATTAATTGCTGAGTGCAAGCACAAGGCAAAGGAGCTCATTAGACCCACCGAGTCAAGGTCAGTGCACAGAAATCCCCATCAGGACAGCGTCAGTCTGACATGGCTGAATAGAAGGGATGGACAAGGGACATTGATCATCTTCACTTCTAGCAAGATTCCTCAGGAGCAATATGGCTCAGGAAATACTGGGATTTGCCAGTCTTGGTCCTTATGTGATGAGCTTGAACGATCCAGCGAGCCAGGAGGATTGTAGGATTGCTGGATAATTGAAGTTGGAAGTGACCTTTGGTTGCCATTGGGTCCAGTCTGCTTCTTAACACAGGGACAACTGTGAGGTGAATTCTGTTTGCTGGTGGCTTTATCCAGTCAGCTCTTGAAAAGCCCTGAGTATGGAGACTACCCAACTTCTGCAGGTGGTGTGATTTAAAATTTACTGACCTCATCGTGAAAATGTTTCTTACTATATCAGTTGGAAGCTCTCTCTTGATTTAGTTTATGTCTCTCACATTTTCATCCTCCCACCACATGCACTCCAAAATATCTGGCTTCATCTTCTCAGTAACTTATAAGTGGGAAAGCTGCTATTAAGTCCCACGAAAACATTTTCTCCAGGCTGAACAAGCCCTATTCCCCAGCTTCTCCTCCCAGGGCAAGTGCTGCAGTCCCCTGACCTTCTCCATGGCCCTCCATTGAACTCTCCCATTTTACCAATATCTACTTATGCTACATCACCCAAAACTGGATGCAGTGTTTTAAATGCTGCCAAAGAAGCAATGAGCCCCTTAATCTGCTGACTTAGGCTCCTGTTAGTACAGCCCAGGATGCTGTTGGTCTTTTTTGCTGCCAGGGTTCATGAACTTGGTTCATGTTCCCCTGTGTGCCTACAAACACCACCAGGTCTTTTTCAGCAGAGCTGCTCCCCAGTCAGTCCCCAGCATGTGCCATTGCAAGTGGTCCTTCCTTCCCAGATGCAGGACTTTGTCCACTTCAAATTTCCTAAGGGTCATCCCATTCCACCTGCCTTTAAGACCCCTTTAGATGGCAGCTCTGTTGTCAAGGGGTGTCACAGGCAAATTTGTTAAACACGCTGCCCCTCACCTCCTGCAGCCTATGTCTTTCAGTCATATATATATGGGGACTGCAAGTCTCCATCTTAGGGGCATGAGGAGAAGTGTCCTAGTGAACAAGCAACCAAAAAAGTGATATCTATGGAGCTGGAAAATAGCTGCCCCAAAAAGGGTAGTGATCCCTTATGCCAAGAGAGGAAGAGAATCTGCAAGAAACAGTGTCAGCACTCTTGTTGTTTTGGCCCATGTGTGACCTATCCTTTTTATGCTAAAGATTCAAACTAAAGTGTCTCAACTATTTTAGCAGCAGGAAGGTTCCTGCTGATTTATGGACTAAAAAATATGGCAATCCAGGTGGGAATGCAGTAGCCTGGTGGAAAAGTGCTGCTTTTTACTTTTACAAACCTGTCACTCATCCATAGTTATTAGAGTCATTAGGGAGTTTCTCAACTGACAGAATTATCTGTAATAAGACCCCAGGAGAAAGGTACTTCATCCATGAAATTCAGAAATTTTTTCCAGATGTCTTCTCTCAACACCTTCTTCTAAGATAAAGGCTCCCTCTCTTACACAGTGTATGTGCAAAACTTTCAAAGATTTTGACACTAATGCTAATGAAAAATAAGATTTATGACTAGCATTTGAAAAATCCAATTGTTGAAAAGTGACAGCACTGTACAGATAAAGTCCTGTGTGACTTGGGTCTACACCCCAATGGGGTTAAGAGGCCTGTCACAAGATTTAGGTGCACTCTGTTGCCTCAGTCCAACCAACAGTTCACACATCAGTCACCCTGCCCACCCAAAGGCCAGGCTCTGTGTACAGTCTTGTGTTCATCTGGCAAGGGGCCAGCAGGAGCTGCTGTGTCTCTAGGGCACAGCACTGCCCTAAGAGAGCTGTGAGCTTGGGTCCTGGAGTTGTGTGTACGTGTTAGTAGGGAACAGTCAGTGTGCTCGGAGCAGCTGATTTTCAGCAGGGTTCATTAACTCAGGTGCAGCTCACACTGGCACGTTATATCAGTTTAGGCTCCAGAGCAGTTTTCTATGCCATGCTGCACTGCCATGTGGAAGCCAACCCATCAGCACTGCTGAGGCCGGATTCCCAAATTGTGTGGGCTCACTGGGCTGCAGGGCTCCCTTGGGTGAGTCATGAGAGTGCCTCCGTTGGTGTCTTAGCAGGGTAAGTCTCGAACGTGTCTGGCCTGTAAAGCCTGTAAAGCACCCTGCAGATAACCTGTCCTCAGAAAGGTGGTAAGAGGAATTAGTATTTCACAGGCAGAACCAACCGCAGAACAAGATCAGGCTGGTTTAGCTCACTGCCAAATGCACAAACTAGGCTCAAGGTCAGATCTTGTCTGCCAGGAAACCAGATGACAAGCAGGCATACCTGCCTCCTGCATTCTGTAATACATGTGCAGGATGCTAACAGTTGACTGCTAAAAGACAAGATGTGTCCAGAGCAGTGCTCCCTTGTCACCGAGCTCGTTTTAATGCCAAGGTTCCACCTGCAGGCGTAATGAAGTCTTCACACACTATTTAATGACTAAAGCACGGGCAGAACACCGCACTGGCATGCCTGGTCACCTCTTATTGTTCCCTATAATTTATAACTGCATTTCAGTATTTAGATTATTTCCTTCTTGTTAAGCTGAAAAATTCATTTTGAAGTATTTGTACCATTTTGTTTTGACTCATTTGCTGAACAAATTTTCAGAAAGCCTCTTCTGAACACCGTTCTTTGAAATAGTTTTTTTTGGAAACTGGTTCCTCAGACAATATTAGTTCCCAGCTCAACAGGCTAACTGATGCATGATAACTGATCCGCCAGTACATTTTTGGCAACAACATCAAATTTGACACCATGAGTGATCCCATCATTGACAAGAGACAGTGTTGTGAATTTGGAATTAAACTACAGTCTTCCACATCATGTTTGGACAAATACTGGTTAACTAGAGGGATCTTCAGACAGAGGAGCTGGCTTTGAGGGGAGCAACATTCTCACCAAATTTTTCTGCCTACCTTAAAAGAACTCAGGTTTCCCAGATATTCCAGTCTTGAAGGAAGAGAGATTGCAGAGGACCAAGGTCATAAGATTTGACGTGCTATATACATTGTACGTTTCATATTGTATATTATATACTATGCATTATACAGTATATATAACATACCATACATGAATAATCTATTATGTATTTAATATTTCATATATAACATACTTCTGTAACGTGTGACATTATTCACACCCTCCGTAGCAGGGTGCACTGCCTGTTGTGAACTCAGAAACACTGGTATGTGGTGTGAACGTCACAGCAGAACTGGTCCAGTGACTTAGGCATGGCTGGAGGATGAGCATAGGCTTTGGCTTGCTCCTTCCCCCAGCCTCTCCTAGTAACCGAATCCTTCTCCACAGGGAGAAATACACACACCTGTGCACTGATTTCCCCTGAAAAGCCCTTCTCTCCCCCACATTATTTTTTTGTAACATTTCTGATCTCGTTCTCCAAGGTGTGATGCCACACGTACCAGCACATCAGTTGTCTTGATTTACAGGCAGGTGTTGCTGTCAAGGTCAACCGATAGCAAAAGTAGGGAAGAAATGCGAAGCACATCCTTATTAAGATTACATTAAATGCTCATAAAATTATCTTCCCTCCAAAGCAAATTATGTGATTTTTTTGAAAACATGGAAGGTGGGGGCCAGAGCTCGAAAAGCATTCAGTCCTGCTGGCATGCCCATGGGAAATGCAATGGTTTCACATGCCTAATCCCTACAGAGCAGGTTCTCCAGCTAAAGTGGAGCCAGTAGATGGCCAAAACACCGCTCTCTTTACATAACATAACCTGAAAAGTCTGTGGTATAATATAGTTGAGCAAGAAGAGAGCCTCTATTTGGGACAAAAGAGGTAATCTGAAGCAAGTGGAAATAGACTTTGTTGCCTTTTTTTTTTCCTGAAATACATAGAAATGTTCTGAATGGCTCAATAATACAGTAAGTTTTCATTCATCACTAAACAACATTGTGAAAACTCAAGGATGACCTCTTCATGTGTTTTCTTGGCAACTGCTTTCACAGCCTCATCCTGTCTTTGCTGTTACAAGGTTTCTTTTCACAATAAGTCAGTTCTCATTCCATACATGAGCTCTACGAAGAGGTGATAGGCACGTGGTGGAATTTTCACAACTTTACTTTCATTCATAGTTTTGTCATTCACCATGGCAAGATTTAAACTGAACTAAATACCACATAGATTACCATTTTTTGTTGCCTTTGAAGTTTATCTTATTATATTGTCTGCCTAGTAATACAAAATTTCCCCAAAGGAAACTTCTCACATATTAAGACAATAAAGAATTTCCATCCTGACCTTGACTGATCTTCATCTGTACGGTTGTCCTAGGTTACAATGTAAGATGTGCCCAAAGGTATGTATTCTATCACCATCTTCACAAGCTGTTAAAGCAGGTGGGCAATGTTCATTGTCTCCTACCATGACTCATCCTTGATAACTCTCTCTGGGAGCTATCTCTGTTCAATGGGCAATCAAGGACTCTGCCACATGACTCATAGGTAACTCTCTCCGGACTATCTCCTGTTAATGGGCCCATCAATGCCTTACCTCATGACTCACCATCCCATTGTGAGATGCTCCCCCCAGGAGGAGGAACAGAGCATTCCCATCTGTATATAATCAGGAGTATGGAACGCCACAGGCAGCCCTTACCTACGGGACTCTCCGAGGACAAGAGCTACGTAGCCGCCACTGGACTTTCCAAGGAAGAGCAGACTCTGCTACAGAACCACATCCACCACTTCAGGAGGACTGCAGCCACCACTTCATTGGACTGCTACCGCCACCCTGACTGACAGGGTGTCAGGTTGTATTCTGACCCTGTCAGTGGTTTTCTTTTGTGCTATTGCATTTATTTTATTTTCTTTTCCTATTAAATTGTATTTCTGACTCAGAGTCTCACTGGTTTGCTTTCAAACCGGGACAACGGTACAGATAGTTTCTGGATGCCACAGCTGGGTACATCTTCCTTCATCCTGAGCCATGCAGGCTCTGAAGTTAGATGAGAATTATAAAGGTCACAGGGAGCCATAATAAAACCCTTCATCATATCTTAGCAGAGCTCAGATACTTCAGAGCAGTGATTTCCCTGTATCTCCTCCTGAAAATATGCAGAAACAATAAATGAACTTTTACCAACCATTTCTTGAATCCACAAGTAGTCCCATGGGGGATGTGACAAACATAAAATGTAGAGGTTCAAAATAAATCCTCCTCTCTTTTTTTGGTCTTTGAAACTCCCTCTATTCAGGGTTATGCAGTGACATCAAAACAGACTCCAGATGAGCTCACATTTCTCTGAGTAGCAGTCTAACCACACAGAAGCAGAAACCCTATTTGAATTAGACCATGTGTGATTTTGTGGCACCTACCAGCTACCTAAAGAAATACCATTATGTAAACCTCCATGCTACACTCCATGTGGGATAAATCCTTGGTGTGTCCTAATTTCTTAATATCAAAAATATGATTATTCTGTTAAATTTTGTATTTTATGCATGGTTAGATTACATGCCTGTAGTTTTATGTAGTACACAAAGTTACAGAGAGAAATAGATTGGAGAACATTCCTACTTTGCTATTAAAGGGTTATTTTACAGAAGTTGTTTATAGAAGCTGCTTTTATAGCTATTATCAACAGGCTGATGAGATACAGGGGCTTCTTTAAGGATGAGGTATAGGGGCCAAACAGCCCCTATACAATCTTGCAGGACCAATACCTATAGGCCCCCTCTTGTATGAACATCTGAGCTCCGGACCATCTGGAGGAACAGGAGTCTGGTGTCAGATGCATTTGATCGTTGTGGCCATTTCCTGATCCGAAAATATTGTAAAGCACTGTGGGGTGGATCAACATTACAGCATAAGGATCCCAGCTTTGGAATGCACAAGCCTGCTTTTGGAAGTGGTCTGATAACAAACTTGAGTGAGAACCACAGCTTTGGAAAGCAAAGACTTTGATGGAATTATGAGCCTGAAGCCCAGACCTTTGTAAAAGACTTGCATCTGACTGTACATTGTGGCCGTGGGAGCTTGGTTAATGGGCAGCTGGACACTCAACACATGTATCAGAAGTTTTCTAAATTTGAGGATTTCTTCAGTTAAGTGAAATCAGGGTGCAGGGTTGCACACAAGGCAAGGCAATTTGTGGAACACTGCTGGCCTGGGTGAAAGCTTCCTCGATTGCTCTTTGTAGTAATCCTTCCTTGGAGAGGGAGCACCATCTCCAGTTAAAACTAGAAAAGCTAAAGCACAATCCATGAACTTTCTTTTTTTAAAATCTTCTCAATGAGATTTTCAATTTAGAGATTCTGAAGAAACAGCAAAGGCAGCTGGCTACATGGAAAAGTTCTCATGCAATAGGGCAGAGGCAAATGTAGAGTGTGCCAGTTGCTCTGAATGACCTCCTGAGCCTGACGATATTAAATGTTCCCAGGGTTTATGAGAGGAGGCTAGGGCAGGAACTGGTTATATAGCCCACGCCCAAGGAAAACCTTCCCCTCTGGAAGCACATACTTGATGTCAAATGCACAGATGCCTGCACTGCAATGAGAGAAGCTGAACATCTGCGTCACACTCATGTATTTGAACCTGACCCAGCCAAAGCAGGGTCTCAGCTGACTACCTCACATTACAGATGTGCATGCTCACAGCAGCTGTTTTAGATGCCCCATTAAAAGATAAATGTGAACGAAGTGGTGAGAGTCCCATACAGGCCACTGGATGGCACTGGAGCA
>VXAD01009518.1:0-13419 GCA_013399195.1 Dicrurus megarhynchus
CGGCGGGGAACAGAACAGTTCTTGTTTGTTCTGGTGCCTCAGACGAGGCTGAATGTGGGAGAAATGAATATTTCAGCCAGGACAAAGTATGAAAATCCTGTTCCTGCTTTAGTGAGGCACAGAAGAAAGAAGGGTCTGGGTGTTGGTTTCTCTCAATGCATATTCTTTTACTTTTCCTACTTTAACAAGTGCCTTTTTAGGGAGATGGGGAGGTTTGGTAACAGCAATAATCATTGCAGGTATTAACCCATATTGAAATTACGAAAATTTCATTGTGTTTCAGGGCCGTGGAATTTCCTTTGGGTTTGGTGTTGTGCTTTTAAGAGTTTCTTTTCCAAAATTATAATAAAATATTTTTTATCATTTGAGTGAACCTGTGTGTCTTAGTGGTCTTTCTTTTTACAATGTTACTTATACAAGTACAAAAAAGTATTTATTGAACTTTTCTCCTCTCCTGTCCTTCATTGCCCATTATCTGTTTTGAGAAAATGTGGTTAGTGAGTTGGTTTCACTCACTAACTGTCACTGAAATAGTACTCAATTTCTTCCATTTTTCTTTCTTTTTTTTTTTTTTGGTTTTTTGGGGGTTTTTTGGTGGTTTTGTTGTGGGTTGGTTTTTTTGTTTTTGTTTTTGTTGTTGTTGTTTTTTTGTTTTTTGTTTTTTTAAGAGAACTGGAAGTCTTCCTCCTGGTTTTAAAGGCAGACAGAAAATCACCCTGAAAAGTGACAGCAACTTAATTGGAGCCACTGTGCCAGGGAGTAAAATAAAATCTCTAAAATTTTTTTAGAACCAGAGGACTACCTGAGGAGTGAGTTTCAGGTCTTAAATCTTGGAAATATAATACAGGATACTAAAGGTTTTTTTGTCCTTGCTTTGTATTAATAAATGTCTGTGTTACATTACAGTTCTGATGAATGGTTAGGTCTGTTCCTAAATTAATTAAAAGACATTTTTTTCTCCATCTGAAAGAGGTGTGGGGGATTTTGTTAGGTTTTTCTTTGGTTTTTCTTGTAAAATCCCTTCTCTGATTAAATGTTTGTTTTAGGAAAACATGTGTCTTTCTCACAGTGTGAAAACTTACTTAAATATGATGAATTCTATGAACTTCAGGGTTTTTTTATTTCGCTAATCACGCCTTTCCAGCCTTGGTATGGTTTTACTCGATCAACTTTTACTTGATTTGTTTAGTCCAGCAACATGTTTAAATCCACCCACTTAAAAAACCTTATGAGATGTACTCTTTACTATCAAGAGGCTTCATTTGTTGCATGATGGTAAACTATCCTGAAGAGGAAGCCTGTTCTTAAAACTGATTTAATAAAAAAAAAATCAAGTCAAAGAAATGGTTTAAAATAGAGAACTTTATTGAAAGTGCAGATTTTGTGGGCCTATTCCTGCAAGCCTGTGCCTGCTTAGCCCAAATTTAACATGCCTAATGTACATCCTTACTTGTAAAAGATTAATTTGAAGATTTGAAACTTGAACTAAAATAGAGCATTTGCCCTTTGAAGATCTGAGTTATTTCTGACATTTATTTTGCTGCTGCCTGGAGTTGCCCTAAAATAATTCCAAACACATCTCTATCTTTGAAGATTACAAATTTTGTTGTAATAGTAGTGTAAACCATTACAAATGCACCTTTCTTCCCTGTTTGCAGTGTGAGATCTGTGCATGGTTAGAGTGGGAGGGGGTGGTTAAGAAAGAAGGAAAATTACAATTAATATATGACGCAGTTTGCCCTATAAGCATCACTTGGAAAATCTAAAGTCAGTGCATGCTGAGACTTGAATTTCTTTTTTTAACAATGTACACTTATATATTACATGAAGATCTAGCCACAGTATTTCACAAGAACAGCTAGTTGTTTTATTGCATCCATTTTAAAGGGCTGAATTTGAAACATGAGTGGACATGTGTGTGCTTGTTCTGTGGTGTTTGAGCCTTTTATTGCCTTTGGTTTATGTTCTCTCCCTCAGCAGAGATAACACCAGCTCCAAAAAAATGATCTGAAATTACTCTAACCTACTGAAAATGGATCAAATAATGATGTGAGCTATAAAACGAAAGGGAAGAAATGAGTGAGTGTCAGCAATAGCTCTTTTTTTATTGTTTTAAATCACGTTCACAATTTGTCCCCAAAATACTCAAGTGACATTTTCAGAATGATAATGAAGAGCCAAAGCTAAACATGACTGTTGGGACTCTCCTTGCCTTGCATCCACAATTGCTACTGTCTAATTAATCAGTCTTTAATAGGCTGTTGTGATTTCAGAAACATATTCTAGAATTTCCCACCTTGCATTTAAGATTTGGGTCTCTTTCAAGGTATTAAAAAGGCATGTAATTATGAAGAAACAACAGCAATAGGAGAAGCAGCTAATAAAGGTTGGTATTGTAATAGTAAAGGTTTCCTGACTCGGGAGTTTTTAAACCCTTCCTCTCTACAAGTATTAAAGAAATATACTACACATCTCTTATGTGTTATCCCATTTATTTGTTGGAATTCTGGGCAATACAGTTTTGGAAGGAAAAATAACTGGCCAGTAATTTGCAAGTCATTTCACAGGCAGAGTTCCATTTTGCCACGTGTTTTATTTGGTGTGTTTTTATATGGGCACCAAGAAGCTGTGGCATTTTCTCTGTGTGCCACACCCAGCATTATCTGTTCTCTTTCCTGACCCAGATGATACAATTTAGTGCCTTTTGTCTGTGTATGGCTAAGATTAGGGCAAGGCTGTGAGCAAGGCAGCTGAAGGTGTGTTTAGGTAAGACTGTGACCAGGACATTTAAGGAGGTGAACAGGGGTTTCAGCAGGGGGACATGGGTCTCTTTGGGAATGCTAGTCCACTAGTGGCAACCTGGGCCCCTAAATCAGGAGGGCTTTATAAGGGATAGAGCTGCTCCATCTTCCACAGAGGCAGAGCCTTGCAGATATTAGGGCATCGTATATGCTGTCTTCAGTTGTTTCTGAAGAACACCTTAGAAAGAGATCTCTGTAGCACAGTGTTGGCACATTTGTGTTATGATTCCTTAAGGGACTTCTGGTATGGCAAATGCACCCTTACTTGGGGTAGTGCTGGGAAAAATACCAGTCTCAAGTCCATGGGATGTTCTTCTTGCACTTACCCTGCCCCAACTCAATACTCCTTGTGCCCTGCTCTGTTTATAAGGGTGTTTTTTGAATGCAAATATTACCCATTAGTGGTGGTCATAACACAGCTTGTGAACCCAGACAAGAGGTTTCTGCAGTGCCAGTTGGTGAATATACTAGCAACTTTGCTTCCATGGGTTTGGACTGAGGCATTAAGGACATGTAAGGACAGCTTCCTCTAGCTGCACGTCCTGGAGCACAAGCTGAAATTGCCATCCCCTCCATTTCCCTGGCATGTAAATTTCTCCTCACTGGGAATCAGAGCTCACTGTTGCTGTTTGGCAAGCAGAAGAATGGGAACTTCCTTGGTTTGTGTGCTTTTGGGAAAAGAGTTCCTATGTGAGTCTAGGGGACAGATGCAAAGAAAGTACTAAATTTTCTGACTCTTGTAAAAGAATAAAACAAATCTTTACTGTTGTATAAACCAAGACACCTTGGCTTGTTATCACTTGGAGATAGTAAATAGAGAATGGACCCAGAAGAAGTTGCCCTCAGAGTCTGAGTATGGAGATAGCAAGGCCAGGTCAGCGGGGGCATTGGCCAACCTCCTCTAGTGGAAGGTGTCCCTGCCCACAGCAGGGGGGGTTGGAACAAGATGATCTTTAAGGTCCCTTCCAGCCCAAACTGTTGTATGAACTCCCTTGGTCCCACAGCAGCCAGTGACCATGAACCCCCGCTCCTGCCACCTCACCATAGCTGAGTAAAACAGCAGAAACAAACCTGTGCTATCTGAATGGGTTACAAAATTGTTCAAAAGCCAAGTTTGTCTCACAAGAAGTGTTTTAGTTGATGCAGTGGAGCATATGCAACTGTGAAGACAGTATTATACAAGAGTTTGCACTGGAACATGAGAAGTACGTTCCCTTGAAACTGGATTGCCTAAAGAACAATATGAGGATACAATGGTGCATGGGCACCACTGTCATCACCCCCAGTTAGGCTCCATCTCCCAGGGTCTGGCCTTTCTTGGGCTGGATTCTCAGTGCATTTTGGTATGTTGGTATTAGTGTACATATAGCTTACCAAGAGTTTCTTAGTGCATGGGAAGTGCTAGGAATTACCAGCTTTTCCGTTTTTCTCCTTGAAAGATTATGTCTCTTCCTATTCTGTCCTTCCTGTTCACACTGTTTGGAGTCAGTGTGTGGCACAAGGCTGTAACAAGTCAAGTCACAAGTGTTCATCTAGAAGCCACCTGAGGAAGGATTCTGGAAAAACTTTTAACCAGGTGATGCAAGCTTAAACTGCTGGAAAACTGCCTCTCCCTGACTGTCAAAAGACCTGTTTAGCCATTGCCCCACAAAGAAACCCTCCATTGTCAGTAACTTCTGGCTTGGCAAATCACCTAAGAGCCTATTGAGAAAACCTACACCCCACGGTGACCTTTCAAGCTTGTGTGCATCCCAGATGGAGATCTACCCAGGCAGTCCAGAAATTGCTGTGGTCAGAACAAGACAGGGCAGCCCCATTAGGGAGGGGGAACAGGAGGACACCCTTCTGCTCCTTGCCTGGGGAGGTGTTTCCAACACAAGCTTCAGAAAGTGATCAAGACATTTTTCACCAGGCACATCTACAGAAAATTCAATGGGATGCCACCTTCCCTCCCTTGGATGTCTGGATTCGGTGGGATACCTGCCTCCCAGGTCCTTCTGGTGCCAATTAAATCTATTCTTTGCCCTTCTCTAGAAGTATTTCAAAAAGCTTTGAGGTCCGGAAATTTAAAACTTGCTCAGGATTGTCGAGGTTGGAGTTACCACTACTAAGCTCTGGAGCACAGCTTGGATGAGTGGCTTAGGTAGAACCAGGAGGAGTATCTAAAAGCAGGCTAGTGCCAGACCAGATGGTAAGAAACTTATTGACTGTTCTGTCCGAACAGGGGCACCAAATAAATGGGAGGAGGAGAAGGGGGAAGAGTGGGTATTCTGGAAATGGGTCTCATCTCTCAGCCAGGCAGCTCTCTGCATGATGGTCTGGATGTGAGGCAGGCTGTGGTTGTGCTGCATGTGTAACTCTGCCATGTGCTGCATGGCAATCAAACACAGCCTTGCAGCTAAACCAAGTGGTGGGTCAGGTCAGAGCTGTTCCTGAAGCAGGGCAGGCTGGAAGGGGTTTGGCAGCATA
The DNA here is from genome assembly GCA_013399195.1 of Dicrurus megarhynchus. NCBI lineage: Eukaryota > Metazoa > Chordata > Aves > Passeriformes > Dicruridae > Dicrurus > Dicrurus megarhynchus. Next base: position 5,271 of record VXAD01009518.1, read on the forward strand.
CATGAAGGTGCAGTTGCTGCTGCACAGGTTTACGTGCCTCACAGTGATTTCTGGAGCAAGCCTGTAAGCTAAACAGTGTGGGAAAGCTTAAGGTGCAATCAGGAATGCAGGATACCTTAGCCCCAAGAGAATGAAGTTGCTGATACGTTGCCTCGCTTACTAGGGGAGATCGGCCTGTTGGTGCTCTCCGCAGTGCTCATGCTTTTTAAAAATAAGTTATCCATTTCTTACAATTCGAAAACACTTTTGGAAGTGAGGACTGCGATTGACATAGAGGTTTTGGTTGTCAATATCTCTGCAATAAGTGCTGAAGAATTAGGAGATTTTAAAAAAATTGCACAATACAAGTGCAGTAAAAGAGAATAAAGTGTGTTTCTCTAAGTAAGATGTCTTTAGCTTCTATTATTATCAGGATATCTCAAGTGTCATCCCTTCACTAGTATCTTCACCAAAAAAGGTTGAAGGTCTTTTTTTCCAAGGCTACTTTGAGGGGAGAAAGTAGACTAGAATAGAGTTTTTAAGCTGGAACACCCCCTCACTCCCAGATAATTTTTAGCATTCGTTATATGTAAAATTGTTGATCCAAGAGCTTCTTGGCTGCTGCTTTTTTCTTATGTCCCTTTACATTTAAGCTGAATAAAGACATGTCTGTTCCCAGCCTGACAATACTATTGATAGATTATTTCAGGAAAATTTAAGTAAAAACAGCCTGGTTAACTTCTGAAAGGAGGAGAAGCACTGAAGAAAAATACTTGCTAGGATGGAACTTGTTCACTCTAGCTGCCCACAAGTGGGAGAAAATTGGCATGTCTCAGACAAAACGTTTTTAATATTCCAGTTAAAACTTGATACGATCTGTCAGCTGTAGCAAGTATTTGTTCTGGCTTTTGCAGGTATCTGTCAGTGTTGGCTGGGTCTGCCTGTATGTGCAAGTGTTAAAGGGTGCTCTTCCCTTGCTGCTTGAGGGTGCTTACAATAGGGTGGGAAAGAAGGACCTGCTTTGGAGCAGCATGGAAATAAGTGGCAAATGCTCATGGAAAGTGTTTCATTGCTCAACAGAGTTAGGGCCAAAATAAAAGTTGTTGCATATAATGGAAACATTTTTGTGCTGTTTCTTATGTAATTTATAATTTGTTTTGTCCTTTATCAACAAGAAATTTGATTCCCTATCCTCTTTTTCAAAAACCAATGAAGATTTTGTTTGCTTTCCCCTTTCTGTGTCATCTGTGAGGCAATCAATTTTTTTGCCCTTGAATACAGATTACCCATCAATACAGATTTGCCCATGAATACAGATTGATTTCAGAGGTACATGCTTCTGAATAAGATATGCAGAAAAGTAGTATCAGTAGAAGGGCCAAGGCTGAAAGATGGTTTATTTGATTTATAGAGTGATAAACTGATAAACTGGTAAGTGTATTGCTAACTGAATCCAGTGGCATTCACCACAGGTATTATTATGCAGTTGACTGCTTCACCCAAGTGCCACTGTCACTCAGTGCTGTCATTAAAAATTAATATGGTGGCTACACACTCAGAACTACCACTGCTAAGTGTCCTCCTGATTGTTTCATTGACATGGAAAAAAAAGCAGGCAGATAAAATTATCTTTTATCTAATAGGTCATTTGCCTCTTGCTCTGAAGAGAATGACCCATTGGGTAGAAGTAATGCTCTACATTTTCACCAAGTAGAAGATAATTATGGGATATGAAGGCTGGTTAGAAACCAGAAGAATTCTTTGTGTTACAGATTTATTATTTCTGGTGGAACTTCAGGTCAAACAGGTCAGTAAGCCAAAAACTTTTGAATTCTGCCACTTAGGTGTTGATTAAAACTGATGGACATAAAGCACCTCATATTTTAAATTAAAGTGAATAATTGTACACCTCAAGATGCCATGTTATTTCAAATGCATTTGTAAAAATGCAAAAAACTGTTTGAGCTCAGAATAAAAAAGATTTATTGAACAAAAATGCCTTTTTTTTTTGTCTTTCCTGAAATCACATTGGAGAATTCTGAGTAGGTCTTTAACAAAGAAAGTTGCCTGAATTCAGGAACTTGCAAAAAATGAGAATATATATTCAGTCTCATCTCCAAAACCACAAAGGCCCCAATGGTCATTCTGAGTCCCTGTCTTCTGCCTCCTAATTTAGGTGACTGGAACACAGTTCAGAGGTTGGGAGACACGTGCTCTGCAATCCTCGTTTAGTGTGACAGATTTTGGCCAACACATGCAGCTGAAACTTGGCAGTCTAGGTAGCCTGCAGAGTTAAATTCTGCATAGACATGTTTACCTTTTTGTTAGCTACAAAACATGTTTGAGGAATTACATCAAACACTGTGCTCTGATAACTGGAGCTGTAGCCTCGCCAATTTGGAAACTTAAATGGCTGATGGATCACACATCCAATTTGTACTGCAGTACAAGTTTGCAGTGGGTATGAAACTTCCCCTGTAGCTCATCTCTGGCTTAGGCCATGTCCTTAACAGATGCCAGTTTAACAAGGTCAGATATGCTTTGTACTTCTAGAGGTTTTAGTAAGTATTCCTATTGAAACACGGAGTTTTAAAAAAAAATAAGATTTTAGTTAAAAGTTAGCTTTGTTGAAATTAATTAAAATAGATTTAAACCCAGCTGCAGTTAATTAAAGAGTTAATGATTAGTTAGAGAGTTGGGCCTGAAATAAGCTTTAAGATGTAAGCAACTGATTGCTTGTCATCTTATATTTGTTTACCTGTGCCTATAATGAGAAACAGAAAACACTGATTAATAGATCTAAAGAAATGTGGACAAGTACTAATTTTTCCATTTGAAAACCTATTCAGAAATGATGAAGGGAGGAACCAGAGGTCCTCCAAGGGTAATGTGTATTGTCAGAAACCAGAAAGGTAGAAAGGTCAAAGCAAGGCAGATGAGTTTTACATCATCATCTACGACCTCCCCCAAATAATGACACCACCAACTCAATTTAAGGAACAAACCACGCATGCTTAATGACTTTTTAGCTAATTACCATACGAAGCAGAGAATGGGAGATGCTGATGTTATAAATATGTATTTGTATTTTGAATATTTTGAACCTTTGTAGATAAATAGACCTTGTAGTGCTTTGTGACTTTGCACTGCGTATTAAGGAGCTATCCCACGCAGTTGCCTGGCGCTGAAATAAACATACACTTTCTAACTTTGTTAGAGAGTCTTTGTCCGTTCTCAGTTGGGTATCAATATTAGGTCAATGCTCATATTTTGGTAAATCACTATAGCTGCTGGTTTGAGATTATAACACTCTGACCTCCTGTTGTATGTATTTATCTGCAATTGTATGTGCTTCAAAAATGGTTTAGGTGACTTTTTGTAGTAGTTTAACTTTTACTAATTCCTTCCAAATGCACCAAACTTTCCTAATGTGCCGTATTTTTACAGATGTCTCTTTCTGGATCCATACTCTTCATTCTTGGGAAGATGAAATTAGAAAAAATTTTAAAAATAACCTGTGCAGAAGTGGATTGGTTTCTGGAATATCTTGTCTTCCTAATTAATCTAAAATTCTGGGCAACAAATCTATTCAGGCTACTACTCTGAGAAGTGGTGGCATAGTGATTTGATATGTGAGGGTGTAAAGTGCTGACACTGAAGGATGTAAATTTGTCTTCTGTAAACTTCAGTTATTCACTTATTAAATAACTTACTTCCTTGTAGCACCAAGTCACACTATAATGCAGTAGTTGTTGGACACAAACCTGTTAATCTTCTTTCATAGTTAGACCATAACCAATACTTACTGTTCAAATATTGCAAAAGCAGTGTCTTTGAAAAAACACACATTTTACTTTCTCATTTGGTAGAATCCTGTTACGGATTTTATATGGGTAATGTATTCTTAAGTTGTTTTACAGTTGATTTTTAGCCAATCACCAGTATGCAAAACACCCTGTCATAGTACTTGTAACATTTACTATGTAGTTGCAGACTATAAAACATTTATAATCTCTACTTTTTTCCATTAGATCTTCTTCCTTTTTAGTGAAAGTATTATACAGGAATTGGACAACCCTCATTATAAACCCTTTCTTGTGCAAAAAATAAATGAGATTTTTGTGGTCAGGAGAAAAAAATTTCAAAGGCTCAATAGAATACGTAAGATTGTTAAAACTAAGACTTCCAAACCGTAGAAATGGAATCAACTTAAGTAAATTTTGGAAATGTTTCATTGTTGTCAGTACTTTACTGAAGATAATTTATTTAGAGCCAGTTAATACTTGGTTTATAAGCAAATATATTGTGTAAGGAGCCCTTCCCTACACACTACATCATCACTGCAGCCACCTCCTCTTAGCCTAAGGCTATCTGTTAAGCATTGCTGCCAAAGGATTTGTACCTTGTTATCTCAAATGCTGGCTTCATTGGTTGATATGAACAGCAAGCTGGCTATCATGAAGATACACAGTTCCTCCAAGCTTTGTGAAATTGGTAGCTGGGTGAAAGAAACTCAATGCCTTGAAAGAGGAGTGGCTTTAATATAAACTTTTGCTTTGTTGTAAATCAGATAATCAACATGAGAGAGGGAATTATGAAACCTTGTAGTTTGCAGCCAACCTGATAAGCAAAGCTAGAGAAAACCAAGTATGGTTCAGTCCCTGTTTTGGTTTTTTTCAGTACGTAGTGCTGTACTACCACCACTCTGTGCAGGAGCAGGGCTTAGGGGAATGTCTGAAGTGTCCTAACACAGCTCTGTCATTCTTTGTGATGGTTTTTCCTAATGGAACAGAACCAAAAATTGCTTGCGCTTTTCTAAACAGCAAAGGTCAAAAGTAGATGGCACTCTAGTGTGCTCATACTCTTGTCCTCAGATTTGTGTTGCCCTGACAAACTATGATATATTACATTTATGATCATGTGTGAGTTTGTATGAGTCGTCGTGTCTGCATTTTGAAGAGCTTAAAGGAAGCACAGATGTTGGGATGGTGTTTCCTGGTGACCTTTCACTGCCTTTGTGTCTCTGAACATTATTCTGTGGGTTTGGAAAATGTAGCAGGAAAACAGTTTTGTAAACATGGATGCTCTAAATGTTTGTTTATTGAAGGGTTTTGGAATTTCTGATCCGCAAACACTTGTTGGTGGCCTTAAGACAGCTGGCTGCTCATGTTGAGCAGGCACTGCTCCAGACACTTCATGCTTACAGGGTGGTGTCTCATACAGTTCTGCAGGGTAGACAGGAATCTTGAGTCACTGCAAATGGAAGTAGTGAGTTTTGTATAGTCAGTGTGATACAACCACATCATAAAAGCACTTGAGAACTTCCATTCTGATATTAAATAAGGATAATGCTGTAATGAAATTATAGCCACCCAGGTCTTCTCTCTCAATTAAAAAAAAACCAACTAAACAAACCTGAACAAACCATTACTTTTTACAGGATTTTATTTGCTCCTTTGCTCTACTTTCAGGATTTTTGGGATTTTTTGTGTGTGTTTGGTAGACTTCATCTTCTTCAGTGGTATGTCATGGCATTGTGGTGGTACATGAGATATATTTTAAATAGATTTTTCCCTAGCCTAATTATTGAGGATTTTATTAAATAAGTAAAACTCCATTTGTCTTTACTGTCATGATTTTGGGTATAACCATGTCTGAATGATGTGGACTTTTTAACCAACTTTTCAGGCTTGAAAATTGGTGACAGTACATCCCCAGAGTTTCTGTAGGCTAGCCCTTCATTTCTGAACCCTTCACTGCAGAAAGAACAAGGAACTGGGAAGAGCAAAAATTACTCCAGAGGGCCTACTCCTGAGAGGAGGTCAAACACTGCTGTTACAAGAAACTAGAAGTGTTTTGCACCAGTTTGCAAAACAGGGTTCCAGGTAGGGGTGCTTGCTCTGGGGGAGGACAGGTCTATGTCCTTCTGACCCTGAGCTCTAATCCTTCAAGTTCTTCTCAAACAGGGAATGCTGTCTCTGACAAGCTTCCTTCAAATAAAGGGTTAAAAATTAGAGAATTGCACTGAGAAGAGTTGTAAATGAAAATGGATTTCAGTATTTCTGTGCAATCTCATGTACCACAGCTCTTTATGGATTTTAGCTCATTAAGTGAAAACCAAAAGCAGATTCTTTCAGTCTTGGATACGCCTCAAGATCGGCATCCCTGAGTATGAATTGTTGGGAAAAAGATGACAAGCTGTCAGCACTAGGTAGAAATTATGTTATTTTTCGAAAGATACAGAAGTGAAGGGTGTGACTAAGTAGATGAGACTTCCAGGAAAGAGAGAGTCAAGAAATGAATCAGCAAACATGAAGGAAGAATATCTAAAATGCCAAAGACCAGACATCTGTTATGAGATATGGATTGTTTTCTTGTCTTCCATTTCCACCAATACTCTCCTTTCTCAGGCTACACTGTGTTCTGCTTTTGGGAATGTAATGATTAGAAGTGTTTGGCTATTCAAGGACTTTGATTCAGAAATAAGGAGAGAAAACAAAAATATGCCATCCATGAAATAAATTATGATGCTTATTAGGGTAAACATAATACTGTAATATATTAATATTTTTCACTCTTTGTTTCCAGTCTTTTTTTTTTTTTTTAATAGGTTATCTGATACACCCTTATGTAAAAGAGTAACAGCATTTTTACTGGTTGCTTGAACATACTCCTGTTCATTTTTTACTTTATGTGAAGTGCAAACTTTTAGACTTTATATCAGTGTTCTTAATTTCAACAAGGGGTTGAAAACACATTTATTTGCCTCTGACTCTGAGATATGTGGAAATAATCTTTGTAGGGAGACATGCCTGTAATTTATACTATTGAGAGCTACTCAATAGTAGTCCTTCTCAAATAATAGAATTTAGAGCAGCAATTAAGAGGCAGGATGTTGCATCAGCCAACATTTTATGCAACCCCAAATTAAAATTGTTTGAAATTGTTTGAAAACTAGAGCTGCTTGCGCTCTTTGAAGACTCAAAAGACAGGAAAAGTGCTGAGAAAACAGATGTGGTACTTATTTTAAGTAGGGAAGAGGAAGAAGGGAAAGAGGAAAAGTAGGGATAGGTGGGCGGCTGTAGACCAGTCAGCTATCTCCAATTTCCAGATAAATTCTGGAATAAAAATTCTAAATACATATAAATACTTGAAAGATCGAAATGAGATGAATGATAATCAACAAGTTGTGTTGAGCCACTATTACTTCTTTGTTTGTTAGGGTAACATGTCATTTGGACAGAGAGGAAGCAGTAAATTCAATCTGCCTTGGTGTTATTAGGGCTTTTGCTACTGTTATTTATGACAGGCTTGTAAGAGCAATATGGCTAAGGCAATGTATAACCAGCTGGGTGCGTGACCTAGAATTCAGATTTCAAACAAACTTGTCACTGAGAGCACTGTCAAAGACACAGAAAATCTATTTTGCAAAGATGTGTTTAGTGTCCCATGCTAACCCATATATTACCTATGTGATGGAGAGTGTGCCATGGAACTGTGAGGGGTATAATGCGTGCTGGAGGATAAATACTGCAAATATCCTCGATGAGCTGAGGTAGTTCTGGGAGCAGGAGTAGGAAAATAAGCATTTCAATAAGAAGATGCACCTGGTAGGTGTGAGCCAATACAAAGCAAAATACAGACTTGTGAGTGTGACTCTAAAGCAGACAATAAATAAACATTGCCCTTTTCTGTGCCATCTCATTCTGTGCTATTCCCATTACAATATGTGTGGACAGCATATTTTCTTCTGTCCTTTATGACCTTTGCCAGTTGGATCTGCTTTTGTACTTTTGTAGTGGTTTGGTTCAAAATGCCCATTACTTACTTATTTTCCTTCTGTGAGATAAGAACCAGGAGAAAAGCAAAGCAGGCACAAAACTTAAACCTTAAAATCATAAAGAAGTTTATTAACAGAACTAAAAGGCAGAAAAAAAAGTTAGACTAAACCCTCAGAACACTTCTCTTCCCCCACCTTCTTCCCTCCTCCCACCGACAATGAAAAAAACAACCCTCAAGGTTTTCCAGAGTCAGTTTACCATCTCTATAATAACCTTTCTCAGTCCACTTAGGGAGAGGAGTCTCTCTTGCTCATGCTATGGAGACACCTCCACACGAAAACAGTTAAACAGTTCTCTTGTGGCTCAGTGTCACAGCAAGGCAGCCGCCC
>VXAD01009518.1:13937-35620 GCA_013399195.1 Dicrurus megarhynchus
GAGAGAGCTTCCCGGGCTCTGTTCGTTCTTAAATGTGTATCACAGAGGCGTACCAAGCTTCTTAAGTGGCTTAAAGAAGTTGTCAATATTCCAAGTAGCCAGTTGATTGGTTAGGTCAGGTCTAGAGGAAACTGTAAGCACCTCTTTGCAAAAAAATCACTTCTGAGGCTGAAGGAGTCTTCCTCAAAAACTCAAACTATGGTAACCCATGACAACTTTGGACAGCCTTATTCTGTCCTTCATGCTTCAAAACTATTTTTGCCCGTCATTAATTTCCTATTGTTTACTTTCTTTTTGAGTTCATATTACTGAGGACCCACAACTGATCTATTTTCAAGTTTCCTCTTTTTTTTTTTTTTTAGATGATTCAATTGCTTAAATTTTTTTGGAGCTGTACTTCCTTTCTGCCAGTGAAATATAATCAGTTCCTTGAAACTGGTGTCTTCTCTCTTGGTGTCCCTTGTTCCTATTTCTCTTTTTTTTTCCCCTAAAAATGCTAAACTAGCATATAATGTTCTGCTACTTGACCTACCTATGTATGCACAGCTGATTCTCCTGGCAGCACTGCTGACCATCGGAAGTCTTCTTCTCTCACTGCTTTCTTCACCTTCTCTGCCAAACTCTCTCCTCCCTGAAATCATTAACAGAAACTCTCTCCTTCCTGAAATCATTAACAGAATTTGCTTTTCTTTCTCAACACTAGGACACAGATTTTTTAGACAAATACACGAGTAACTCCTCTGACAGGATTCTGGGTCTCATCACCTTTACCAGGTCACTTCCAACATAACTCTTCCCACTATCACCCTGCCAAGGGTGTGTCCTCCTGGCACAAGATGACAGGATGTTTATTCCCCCCCAGGCTTGCTCTGCCACACATTCAGCCTACATCAATTACCCAGTCCATTCTCAGCTATGCTAACTGGTCTGGGCAACCACACTTCGTATTTCAGACATTTAGGGGCTTCCATTCAGATTCCTACATTTCTTTCACTGGTACAGATGTCCGAAGTGTTTTGTAGAAGGGCTGTTCGTTTTCATTCCCTTGCCAGCTTGTATTTTAAGGAATTTAATGGACTTATTTTAAGGAATAATCATGCCAGATCACTCTCTCATTTCTAGGCAGAGAGAACTGGCAGATCATCAGTAAAGACATTTCCTGTGAACAGAGGAATCATTAGTGTTAAGGTGCTGTTGAAATACAGATCTGGAGGAAGACAACTGGAGCATACGCAAGAAAAGTAAAAGTTGACAAGAACTGATGCAGACACCTGATATCAAGGGGGCAGAGATCCTTTGGTGCAAAAGGAAGGGAACTGGCCCATTATTGTCTACCAAAGAGGGAGAATAGGATTTACTCAAGGGTAAATCTAGAGACTGAGCACTATGGGAAAGAGCTAGATAAACTAATGGGTAATTGATGTTAGATAAACCAATGGGTGATTGATGTGTGCAATTAGTTTGCAAATAACTTCAGGCTAGATCCTGGAAGATGGCTTCTAACCAAGGGGAAAAAAAACCATATGTCTGTGTTTTAGCCTTTAACCTGTGTTGTGGCAGAGATAAACAGTGATTAAAAAAAAACAAACCAAAAGTGTGGTAACAATATGAAAATACTGTTGCTAGGAGGCTATTGGAGACAAAATAAAATGACCCAAATAGTACCTTTCAGTCCTATAAAAAAGATTTCCAAAGTATGTCTCTCATACACACTTTTTTTATATAAACACTTTTATATCTCTTATATAATTAAAAGCAAAAACAGATTTAGCAAAACGGCACTAATGTATTTGCTGATTCTTTGAAGTTGGGAGTTGAAAATAGTTTTCTGGGGAGAGAAAAGAGTCTTTCTTTGTTTTTAATGATTATTTAAAGAATTAACTTGTAACTCCTGGTTATGTTTAGCTTATGCTTTGTCCCCAAGAACTGGTCACTCATCTTAAAATCAATGGTTGCCTTGTGAAAAGTAGTTATGATAAAATTTGATTCCTTACATACAAATAAAATATTTTCTTGCCCTGTAATGGTGGTAAGAAGCCTAAAGTTTTGATTTTATCAGAGTTTTGAAGGCTTTAGCAAAACACATGCATTGTTTCGGACGTTCCTGTATGCCTCTTGTTATGCATGGAACAATTTCCTTAATGTAATTTATGTTTCTGTTCAAGGGCGGAATAAGGAGGCACACTTGGGTTTTCATTTTGTTTTGGCTTTTTTTTTATCCTTTCAAAACATATTTTAAAAATATTTTTGCCAAAAAAAACTATAGTTCTGTGCAAGTCATCTTTGCTGAGAGCTCTGGCTGGCTGAGAACCAGCAATACTGGCAGAATCATTGTTTGCTACTTAATTCTTCCAGTTCATCTGAGTAAGCGGGTAAGTTCTTGGTGGATGTGAATTTGCTGATTGTGAGCTGCCTCAAAATACTGAAAGGAAATATTTCAAAGACCAGTCACAAGAACCATAATGAAATGAGTTCTTATTGAAATGAATGAGTTCTTACTGACTGAGCGTCATTTGTGCTTTCACAGAATTGTGTTATTGCAAACTAGATTCCTTGCAAGGGGCACTTGTTTTTCTGAAAATTAAAAGTGAAAATAAAACGCATAAGAAATGTAAGGGGAAAAGTATAACCACAATAACAGCCTTAATTTATGAGGAGCGGGAATTTTCCAAAGATGTTTGTTGTCTCTGTCAGCTTCCACTAGTACAGAAGTTTCAAATCAAAATTATTACATTCTCTCAAGGAACACTACTTAGCATCATTATTATTATTATTATTATTTACTTGATTGCTGGCATGAGTGCTTATACAGTAAGAAGGATTAGGCCAACCAAACAGTTCAGCCTGGGATAATCAAGTAGCCTGCTGTGGATTGGATTGGGGTTATATAAACATTTTCAAGACTAGAATATATGTGAGAGGTGTAGGAGGTGTCCACTCTTTCTCCAGGAGCACCCATATTACTCATTTTGGCTGCACTTTCCTAAGAAGCAGCTGTTGCTTTTGTTCTCTTTGCTGTCATGGAGGGAAACACAACACTTTACTGTGCTGGAAACATTTCACTGGTTCGGTGGAGGCCTGCAGAGGCTGGGAAAAATGTAACTAACCCTCCTCTGGGGCATGCTTCTGTGTAAAATCATACACCTCTCTTATTGACAGTCTTGTGGATTTGTTTTTTTTTTCACTTATCAGTTGCTATATCTATTACCACTTATAGACAAAAATAAACACGTCATATAAAACTTACTTGCTTTAGTTTATTAATGAACAGTAAGACTAATGAATGGCATTTTAGGTGCTGCAGAACAATCCTGTTATGCCTGTAATGCCGTCACATTCCTTTTTGTATTTATAAGGCTATACAACTTGTTTTTTTAAGAACAGTTTTTGTACAAAAAATTGACTTCTTCTGTTGTGGTCTGTACTTTGAATGCAGTGATGAACATGGCACATGGTAGAATTCTGACCTTAAAAGATGTTGCTTATTTTGATATGCCATGCCAATTAATATCTCATATAAAAATCACACAGAAAACTTCATGTAGAAGTCAAACAGCAAGGTATTATCTCATCAGTCAAACACAATGTGGGATCCTCTTAGATTTAAGTCTAAATAATGCTTTTTTTCTCCTCCGGTTCGTGTTTCACTTTGCATTTTCTTCTGCTTAATGAAGGAAACACAGGACTTCAGATCATGAAGAACCATCAAATAAACATGAGCATTGAGTAAGATCATCTTCATATTTTATGGCTCCATGGAGAGCTGACTTGAAACACATAGGAAGAAAAGGAAAATATGCATTAGTTCTGTATCTGGCATTAGCTATTCTTACCACATTGCAGTGTCACTTTTTATTTCACTCATATGAAAGAGATGCTGTAAAAAAAAAAAAAGAAACATCTCAGAGAACAACCACAAGAATGAAATAGAAATATTATCTTCAGTATTGGTTCTGTTTATCCTAGAGGTAGACCTTTTTGTGATGCTGTGTGCTGAGGGAGAACTCTGGCAAGAGCATCTTCTGTCTTCAGGTCTGGTGCATGCAGGAGCTAGAGATGGAAGGTGAATATCAGATAGGCAGAGTCAGGGAAGTGCTGAGGAAGGAAAGCCTTCTGGAGCTTTGCTGAAGTCTGATGAAGAATTGGAGCATTTTGCTGGTGAATGTGGTGGTTTAGTGTAGGAAGATAGTGCAGATAAAGGAACTATATATTTTTTAGAAATCAGAGTGTGAGGTCCTTTTAATCTGTTTAATGAAATGCTTTATCTTATTATTCTATAAACTTTCGGGCCAGGGATATGTAAACGTGCAACCGGTGCATGGGAAAACCTTGCCTGTGACTCATGCTCCACGAGAGGGAGCCAGAACTGTCTTTAAAATGTCAGCAGTAAACCCTGTGAAGTAATGCAGCCTAAGCTCGACCCGAGGAATTACCAGCAGTGCAAAGAAATGCTGCCGTGGCTGTGCAAAGACACGAGTGTCTCATTGCTGTCAGCCCTGTTGGGATAATCGGCAAAGAATACAGTCCCTTACGTGGTTTTGGAGTTTATTGTTCTGCTTAGCTGAGGCAGTAAATGCAGGAGGCAAACTGGGGGGTGAAGCTGGAATTAAAATATTCAATGCCTGGCAGTGCAATGGAAAGTAAGAATACTTTTTGGATCATTGAGTTGCATGTGCAAAGATGTTCTTCCTACTGACTTAAAGACTAACAAAACAAGAAAGCCTCTAATTGGAATCCTTCTTCTACGAATACATGTGCTGCATGGAAAAAACCCAGACTTACAAAGCCAGATAGTGGGTGATAATGGACTTCAGAACAACTTGGAGTTTTGAAATTGACTGCAATAAAAGTTAACTGATCTGAAATTAGTGTCAGTGATACTAAAAAATATTACTGCTACAAAACCTTCCTTTGGCAAATGAGTGTCCCTTAAGGAGGTCAGCTGGAGCTGCTGGTTGAACGCATGAAGCTTTAACTGAATCCCATGCCAGAAATGTGGAGCTAACTGAGCAAGGCTGTACACTGAGGGGGGGCCTGTGAAGATGCCTTTTCAGGGAGGTTTCTGGGTCAACAAGTGTCCAAAATCTGAGGCAGAGGTCTTCAAGCAGGAAAGCATGTAGGTAAAGAAAATGAAACATTTTGGAAAACTTTTAAATGAACAAAATATAAAAATGCCATTGTTTTAAAGTCAACAATATCAAGGAAGAATAGTCTCGTTTTTACAGGGAAAACTATTGTTTATTGCATCACTGGATTTTACAAAGCAAAAAACACTGTTCTTCAGGCATAAGGTAGAAGAATTTCAGGATTTGACAAGTAGTGTGTGTGAAAGAGAGGCAAAACCCCTCAATTACAGAATCACAGAATGGGTCAGGTTGGAAGGGACCACAGCGGCTCATCTGGTCCAACCTCCCTGGTCAAGAAGGTTCATCCCAGAGCACACGGCTCAGGATTGTGTCCAGATGGTTTTTTAATATCTCCAGTGAAGGAGACTCCACAGCCTCTCTGGGTAAGGTGTTCCAGTGCTCGGTCACCCGCAGAGTAGAGAAGTTCTTCCTCGCATTTAGGTGCAGCTTCCTGTGCATCAGCTTCTGCCCAATGCCTCTTCTCCTATTGCTCAGCACCACAGAGAAGAGCCTGGATCTATCCTCTTGACACCCACCCTTCAGATACTGATAGACATGGATGAGGGCCCCTGGCAGAGCTGCCCCTCCTCTGGGATCCACTGTGTGTGTCCAGTTAGTCTTGTTGGCCTGAGCCTGGTCTGATGGACCCAATTGCCAGAGCTGAGGGGCATTAATAGCTGGTTAAAAAGAGTGAATGAAAAAATTTGTCCTAAGGCAGGGGATATGTTCTGGATTGTAAAGTATGGTTTTCATTTATTTGTGGGGTGGTATGAATGTGTGTGGATGTACAAGCACTTGCTGCATCACGCCCCAGGAATTGTTACTGTGTCTTCCTCATACTTGTGCTGTAGCGGGGGCTGTGGAAGAAGGGTGAAGCACTAGGCAGTATCTTGTTTGTTTGGCTCCGGAAAACATCACTTGTCATATGTAAAACTGACCTGATCATAACCAGAAACTGAATTTGGTGACTTCGGTCTTGCCAAGGCCAAAAAGCTTTTGTTGTTCGAAGGCTTCTTATAATATACATTACTGCTGATCTGTCCATCCCTTTGCCCTTTGTTCTGCTAGAAGCAGCCAAATACTGAAACATGATACCCATGAGGATTATACAAACAAAGGGAGTATTTACATATAGAGAGTAATATTGACATTTGCATGTTACTCACAGTGCCCCCTCAAATTACATTGAGCAAGATTGTATTCAGGCTTCTTTGTTAGATTTGCATGCTGTATCAATAATGATGGATTCTTAAAAATACATATCACTAGTAAGCTCAGACACCAAGTAATGTGTGGCTAAAATTTATAGTCAGTTTATGGTTGACAGCTAATGCAAACAACTGGAAGACTGTATAGAACCAAAATGCATTTAAAATATCTTGTGCCCAGCAGTTGGAAGTGCACTCATAATTTTCTTCAGCCAGCTTGTTTCATCAAAAACATTTCTTAAGAGTCATTTACCTTCTTTTTAATGTTAGCAATCATATGATAAAATAGTTGCATGGGAAGAAATATCTTTGAGAAGCATCTTAGCAAGTGCCTTAATTGTTAAGTAAAAATAACTTTTTGTCTGACAAGGGAAGAAATATTTGCAAAACACCAGTATGGGGTTTTTTTGGAAGATTGCTGTTATATAAATATTACAAAATCATAAAGCAAACATTTTCAATGAGAAGTATCTTTCATTTGTTCTCCTTTCTGTTTTTTTTAGATTAAAAAAAGGGCAAAAAACCCCTTAGGAAGTCAAGGGTTAGCAAATATACTGGTACACTTACAGACTTCTTTTTTTTTTTAAAGTGACAAAGGCAAAGTAGAGGCTGTGCTGACCTTTATGAAAGAACAGGTCCATGGAGAAAGAAGGTTTCTTTCTGACAGACAGGAAGCTATCCAATTCAACCATTAAAGGTAGTGAAGGAAGATGTTTAAGTCATCTGTTATCCCAGTGAGTCAAATGCAACCTCAGGATGTTGTTTCTCTAAGGCTAAAAGTGTGCTTACACAGAGCATCCCGTTTACAGAAACTGTAAAATACTCTAATACACTCAGTTTAATCAAATAAGCTACCTCTCTGTTAGTGTTTGAAGGTAATCTTTTAGTTTAAAATATTTATTGTTTTGCTTTCAGTATTTATTTTTCTCACTGTGCACATAACCCCAAATTTCACATTCTGCTTATTACACTACATAATTCTCTGTGTCTTCTCTATATTACAAGGCTCTCTGTTAATCATTTGGTTATGCAAAATGCATAAGTTCCCAGTGCATATCTGGATATCAAAAATAGTTACAGATAATCAATGGTTACTAAAGCAAAGAGTGAAAATTAGAAGTCTCTGATAGGTATAGATGTAATGACAGTGCAGACAATAGGACTAAAGCTCATTATGTAAACACAAATGATGGTTAACCTGTGAAATTAAGGAACCTCAGACTCAGCATGGTACTATTTATTTAGAGAAAAAGAAAATACCTATCATGTAAAAAATACATCCTGGCTTCAGTGATCAGAGAAGACATCCAGAGTAGTAGGTACCTGTTAGCAGCTTGTCTCTGTTGGTTTTCCTTACAATAGATTGAATGGCTACACATTTTCTCTTTTGTTTGTTAAAACTTCTCTTATAAAGACAACCAAAACCATGGTTGAAAAATATTATTATTAAAAAAGTATTGTGGCTTCATTTGGGCAGTGCTCCCATTCAGTGGAATTTGAAAGAAGCTCATGAAAAAACTGCAGGGGGAAGAAGAACTATATAAGAGGATGCTAACTTCCAATATGAGAGCTGAATCATTACAAAAATGAGACTGCAATGCCTCAATACCCAGCACAGTGGATAATGAGCAGAACACAGTGGAAGGAAGGTAGCCTGGCTCTCCCACGCTGACCCTGTAACCTAACTAAACAGTGCATTCTGCTGTGGAACTGAAGCGTGAGTTAAAGTCCAGCTAAGCAGTTTAAGTTAAAGCATTTTGGTACAGATTGTTCTGATGTCTGTATAACATCTCATGTGTCACACATCCAGGAACTGGGAGCTCATGTTGTGACTTCTCCATGCTGTCAGCCTTCCCCTGAAGTGAGGTTCCACAGCGTGTGGATCTCCTGACTGATCCCATGCTGCTCCTGGTCACCAGCAACTGGGGAGCTGCTACTGTGGGATCCTGGGCACCACCACTCAGCCCCACAGCCAGAGAGAACAAATTAATCAGGTATCAGAGAGGAGTCAGAGGCTGAGAACGTGACAGCTGAATATTGCAGAGTGCTGTGAAGTGTTGATGGCTGGATAGTGTCCCCAGGCAATGGCAACCCAAAACCAAATTCTAAAATAAGACCTTTTTAGCTTTTGCCATGCACTTTGGGTTCACTCTGGGAATTTTCACTGGAACAGGACAAACTTATTATGATCATTGCTGTAACAAATGGGGCTTCAGTGTGTGCCAATGGTGTTGATACAACCGGAAGCTTTCCAGAATTATTGGGGTTTATCTGCATGGCATGAAAGTATATGAAAACTGAATACAGGTAATAACCCTGAACACAAGTCAACTGAAAATTTTAAATGAACAATTAGATAAACCTGAAATTTTAAAAAATCTCCATGGAATATGAAAAAAGTAAGGAAAACAAGCTTTTAACTGAAAGGATGTAAGAAAATACAAGCTATTCTGGAATTTATAAACAATGCCTCAAGAGCTTGCCTTAATATATTCAGAAATAAAAGAAGACTAATAGGCAAAAAATATAAAAAACATAATTAAAACTGATGCTGTCTTGAATTCATTGATGTACATATAATAAGTTTTATAAAAAAGCATGGTTTTAAATACGTTTCCCAATAAATATTCCCTAGAAAACTCTAAAGTACACATTTATTGAATAACATCTTAGGTAGGATGACATTTGTTAATGATTAGTGAAAACAATATTAAGCTAAAAAGTCATCTTTACCAATGCACATAACAAAAGGAGATAGCTGGTAAAGATGTATAAAATTACTTCATCTCTTTATTTGGAAATATGTTTCTCTGTTTTAGATGCCTTCTGCAAATGAAGAAAAATATTCTAATGAAGTGAAAATAAATGATGGGTCAACTGAATCCCTGATACAAAGCTCTGCTTTGAATTCTTGACTGTGGGGCTGATGTTTGCAGGCTGAAATTATTGTTGCAGAGGTTTGAAAGTCAGGTGAATCCCAATTTTCATGCAAAATTCAGCTCAGTTGTAATTACATTAAATACTACATAACACATACATGCATTTCTACATGCTTTTTTAAAAATAATGTAGCATATCCTTTGTTTCAAGTGAACATTTACTTAACAAGAACACGTAGTAATGTGAGCATGACACACTGATTTATCTGGCAGCATGAAATCGGTTTTATGCTACAGTATTTTATGTCTGTTGAATCAGAGAAAGTTATAATAGCTCAAGGGATTTTCATTTTCCTGTTTGTATTCTTAAATAATAACATCATATTTTAATTAAATGTTGTGCAAGATTTTTTTTTTACTCTTTTTGAGAGCAGTTGAAAGGTGAAAGTTGAAACATGAAAGATAGTTCCATGTTATTTTAGAGTACTTTTTAAAAAACAAAAAGAAATTATAAAAGTTAATTTGAATGAAAAACATTGAAAGAGGAAAGGAGAATAGTATACAAACAGCATTTGCAGTAATGGTTTTGTGAATAATAGAATGTAATAACAGAATAATAGAAGTAATAGTTTTGTGAATAGTAGTAGAATGTGTTGTGCTTGCTTGAAAAATGATTCGTCTAATTACTGAAAAGTAACCTACATTTAAAAAATGACCTAAAATAACATAAATCTGTGATTTTAACCTTATAACCTTTGCATAATGAAAGGTAGTAGACATTTAAAGGTCTGGTTCCACAGAATTTTCACACTGCCTTTTCACAATTACATTTTGCATTTTGCTTACAAGAAGTGGCTCAGGAACAAGGGCTTCTTTCACTTTTCAGAAGTGCATGTCCACAACTGCATGCTGTTGATTTGGCATAAGTTTTAGCACTTCTAAAACTTGCTAGAAAGCTACTGACTTTAAAAAAAAAGAAAGAAAAAAGAAGTGGAAGTATGTAATTGCATCCCCAGACTAAAATCATGCTTCAGTGCCTTCTCCTTTCTGGAGCTTTTGTCCTGAAAGGCAAAACAACAATTGCTGGCAACACCAGACACTGACCAATCCCTGTAGCACAGAGGAAGTGGATGTGGATGCACACACACAGTCTTTCACACTGGATCACAGCTTCTGGCAGCAGCTAGGAAATTAAATGTAATCTCTTTCGGTTTCAATTTTGTCTTATCTGTTGTGCTTTGGAAAAGACTTTGGGTCACTGTCCCAACAGACTGCCCCAGTCCTTATCTCACAGAGAGATAGGAAGCAATTGCGCAGGATAAGCCAGACTGTTTACTCAGCAGCACAGAGAGCTTTACCTGGAGTTATGCCTTATGCACGTGGAATAACTTTTCCCCCTTGCTCACCTCCTGAAGGTGATACTTTGCTAGCTGCCCACAGCAAAGCATTCAAGAGTCTTACAGCAGCAGTGGGAAACGATGGGGAGGCACAGTGGGAGCCTTGAGAGGGAAGCCAGCTGGGAGAGGCATCCCTGGGGAGATGAGGGTTTTCCAGGCCTCGCTGCCTCCCGAACTGTGCTACCTTCTCCCTGCCATCACTCTCCCCATTGCCAGAGAGTGGAGGGAAAGGCAAGGGCTCACTGTGTTAGCATCCCTTGCAAAGCGGGAAAAGTCATGACTGGTACATAAACCCAGGCACCAGGAATTGGCCCATTGGAGTAGGGAAGGGCTTGTTTTCATATTTCTCCAGATCACTCCACAACTGAACATCCCATCAGCTTTGTTTGCTGTGACTTCCTTTTCCTGTTTATCTCTTTTTTTTTTTTGTCCAGCTGTCCCACTTTTTGAACCCATGATGTTTCTGAAGTCAAAATAACAAGTGTGAGATAAAATAGGTTTGTCTGTTCTAGAATATATTCGAGGTGATGAAAGGTTTGGGATTTGTTTTCGAGATGTTTGTTATAGAAATTGGCTCTTGCGTTAGAGAACCATGTCGTTTCAGTGGTTTCAGACTGTAGAGCTAGAGAAAAACAGATTGTTTTTCTTCTCTTCAAGCGCAGTGGAACTCAATCACATCCTCCAAAGCTGCAGATAACAGAAGGTGATATTTTGCAATGGAGTATTCATGTAAGAGACATGTCCTAAAAATCTTTCAGCCCTCAGGAAAATTCATGTGTCATGTGAGGAGACTTTTTCAAATTATAGGTTTTTATTGTCAAGTATTTTACATAGATGACCAGAATGGCACATGTTTTTTTATAACAAAATGTAAACATGAATTGTTAAAAGTGGCCTGTCTGCACTCCAGTGAGCTGGAGTGAAAAATTAAGGCCTTTTACTGTGACTATGGAAGATGCTTCTAGGTCCTGAATGAGAGAGAAAGCAAGCATGTGTCCCCTCTGAGCCTTTCAAACTGTATTCAATTTCCTAGATTTGTCTAGACTTTTGCTCTGTAAACCCCAGGATTCACACATTTTCAGGTTGGTCTGCTTGCAAGGAGCAAGCCTCATTTAGGGCACTCTTCTCTCCATACATTTAAAAATGAGTCCCTGGTCAGAAGAGTGCTGGCAGCACAGGTCACTTGCACAAAACCCAAGGTGTCTTCTCCACAGGCTGCTCACAGTCCTTTGTTTTGGTTCTGTAAAAGAGGCTCCCACCAGCAGCACTGTTTAGCTACACAACTACATTCTAAAGCAGTACAAGATACTGTCCCATGCTCTACAGCAGTTGTTTTATTCAACTGGGCTTCCAATACATTTTCAGGCTCACAAGGTTGGTGATGAATACTTAACTGCTGCACACTGCAAAAAAGGGCAATGAATGTTTGCATGTTCATTTCTACAGTGTTGGTCTTTAATTCAGACCAGACAGTCTCTGCCTGAACATTCTCACCCTAATTCTAGCTCTCAGGAAAGAAAGGGCAGTTTCAGCACTGAATACACAGGGGTTATAGACCATGGCTGGCAGCACAGCCATTTCAAGAATGGGAACCATAATTGGGAATATGTTACCTTTTATACTTCCCAGCAGCAAGTTCGCCGACTGTTCGCATAGACCTCCTGAGAAACAAGTTGCTGAGTGACTTGTGATTTATCTCCAATCTGCAGAAAGGCAGCTTTTAACTTCTTTTTTTTAGGCTTTTGTGCTTTAACTTTTTGTGCTACTTTAACTGGAGGTGTTTCAGAAGTTGTCCTATATGGCATTCCTCTGACCTTGCCTCGGGTGCTGTTTTTCCTTGAGTGTCTGTTGGAAATAAGGAGCTATGACTTCCAGCACGTGCCTTGCTAAAACCTGTAGCTCTCTGCAGACTGGGCAGCTTCATCGTGGTACTTGACCATATAACTGTGCCTCTGATCAGCTCAGCTTCACCCATGTTGACAGGCTGCTAGTGCCCTGGCTTGGCAAGGGGGGATTTCTTTCCCCCCAGAGCTACCCCCGGAGGGGTGCGGCTGGGCCCTGGGGTCAGGACAGACAGCCTCGTGTTTCTGAAGCTGGAGTCCCACCTGCTGGCCACAGGGCTTTGCTGTGCCAAGTGGGCTGTCAGACTCTAATTTCATACACTCATACAGTGGTTCAGGCTGGAAGGGACCTTAAAGTTCATCTGATTCCAACCCTCCTGCCATGGGCACAGAACCCATGGAACCCCTTTCCCAGATGGAGGTGGGTTTGTTCTCATGTGATCAATCTTTCTCTGGTAACTGCTGCCAAAGGGTCTGTGATCTGGAGAATGCACTCATTTCTCTCAATCCTTTGTCAGTACAAAGAACCCAAACAGGATGGGAAACATATCCTGGCAAGGTTTCTGGCATATCTGGTTCCATGATTCAGCATTTCATAAATAAGTAGTCATTTAAGTCTTTTTTTTCCTTTGTAAGCAATACTGGTGTTTTACTAGCAAATGGCTAACTGTCTTTTTTTCTCTTGACTTTCAGCTGGGGCCAAGGAATTTGCATAAATATTACTATTTCTGGCATGCCTAGAGACTTTTCTGGTATTGTCAAGAACAAGCTGCTTTAAAGAAATGCACAGCCAAAGATGATTGAAGATCTGTGCACACAATGTGTGATAAATTCACCAGCAATTAATTTATTAATAAAAGTCACAGTAAATAGAGGAATCCTCTTAGGATATACTACTGGAAATCCCATAGGTATTTCAATTTCTTGAACACTTTGCTATGTGAACAGAATTTTCATTAAAATGCATGTATTTTTGTGCTGGTAATTCAGTCTGAAAAGCAAACTGTTGGGTTTTTTCCTCCATTCACACATGCCCTTGAAGTATTTTTGGCAGCAATACCAGAAAGACAGTCACTCCACCAGTATCTGATTCTTAGTGCTGCATGACAGAGGATGGGGGGGGTTTATGGTGACTTAATGGCAGCATTGGAGCAGATGCTCTCACACCTCCCAGCTAAGGGAGCAAGTAATTCCTGCCACTCACATGGTCCCTCTGATTAAGTGCTTCTTGCTGCTTTCAGGAAGCCTTTTTCTGCCCTGCAGTGTTCTCTAACTCGCACACACTTGTGTACATCTCCATTTAATTTGTCTCTCCCCCACTCAGCCTGCTGTGCACCATAATATGGACGAGCAGACTTAACCTCACAGTGATCTGTTATGGCCCAATATTTCATAGACAGAGGCCAAGACTGTTGCTGACTCTGATAATTTTAGTGACAATATATTATGGAAACATTACCTAATTTTTCAGCTTTAGATCCATCTTGATAAGGAAAAAAAAACCCCACATGTTGTGATTAGAATAGTCCTCAGCCTCTTTCAGCACAAACAGGGTTAAATATTGAAGTGAAGGGACATACTTTTCATTTTCTATCATGGAACTACGAGTGGTAACAGTGATGACTGTGTAGCTCAGGAGGTGAAAAATGACCAACCAGTGATGAGCAAACACTGGCAGAAAACATAAAAGCAGACACATAATTCACAGGCCAGACAGCAAGAGATAAGACACTGCATACGAATAAGAGTATGTGGGTGTGAGAGCAAGCAAGTGCTGAAGAAGAGGATCTGACTGCTTCACTGAAAGTGCAATTACACAGAAAGCTCTTCTGACTGCTTTTCATCAGTAGATGCTACCCAGTGGCATAAAACTGGTAAAAAAAAACCCAAAAAGCTGTATAAAAATGGCAGGGTTGCTTCCGGGCAAAATAAACAACAATCAGTTAAAAATACCAATATATAACATCTGCCTTACAAATAAATAGCTTTGTTCCTGTTTCTTTCTCAGAATGTTTAATTTTGGCTCAGATTTAGACATTTTGTTCTGGTTTCAGCAGACCATTTGAACAAGATTATGCATACTGGATATCAATCACCTAGCTATGCTGGCTGACTGTACCCTTAATTAAGTAAAAATTGTGCTTCTTCCATTGATTAATATATTTATTTTATTAATATCTGTTTGAAAAAATCACTGAAAACCAGCCTTCTGATATTTCTTGGTTTTCATTAACCTGTAATATGAGCCTCTGCTTAGTCATTTGGTAAAAGATATTTATGGGTTGTCACGGCAGGTATGACCTGAAATAAGAGCACTATTCCAGGTTCTCAGGATTTTTTTGGTGTCTGCAGAGAAGAAAATGAGGATATTCCTTCCAAAGCTGTGTGAGAAAGAGGACAGGCCCCAAAATGAGGAGAATTTGTTTCACCAAGAAGGAGCTTCAATGTTTTACACTGAATGAAAGTTTTTTTTTGGTAAATTTTTCTTTTTTTTTTTTCCACCAAGCTCTTAACATCAGGTTTTAAGGTTGATCTCTGTGGTTCTGTGGCTTGGGATCAGCCTGTAAAGGCTGTTGTGAACCTCAGCTCTCCTAAGCTGCCTTTGGCTGCAGGATCAGCACTTAAACCTAAAAGAGCCTCTGACTGTCAGAGGACCTGGACATGGGGAGGACCTCCTTCCTCTCCTGTCAAATGCTGGCTGTTCCCAATTGCGTCAGGTTCAGGTTGACTGGATTTTCAGAAGTAACAAACTCAGGTTATTTTTGATCCCCTTAGAAGAATTTTAGATCCAGACTGGCAGGAGTTCAGTTTTCACCTCAGTCAGTCAGTACTTTCACCATTGGTTTTGGTATTGCCTGTCCGTACTGCCCTATTTGTTCCAGTACTGGCTGCTATTTCCTTGTTAATGCATTAAGTGTTTTGAAGAACAGATTTTAAAAATATATATTTATTATGGATTAAGAGTACCTGTTCTCCCAAAGTCACAAACCCACAAACAAAACATTTTATTTGCATGCCCCAAGCATTCAGTGACGGACAATTTATGAGCAAAATGCATAAACACTTTTCATTGTTCAGATTGCTGAGCTCTGGGACAATTCACTAAGCTTGTGGAAGTAGCTGATTGCACTCTAGATTTGTAAAGCCAGACTGGATTTCCTGCTTATCTGTTTACTTTAACTTTTAATGTCTTTAATGATCCAGCACATATGGCCTGATGCAGTAATACTGGGTTACAAGCCATCTAGTTTTTTATGCTAGAGAAAGATTCAATTACTGTGACTGTTTCACTCAGCCATTATAAAACTTGGCTGGAGTTTTCTACTGTCTTTCAGAAGAAGTTGAACTCCTTCAGTGGAGGCTTCTCCACGCTTTTGCAAGTTTCAGGATGACCCCATATGTATCTTTAGTTCCACAGGTTTCATCTGTGTATTTAAGTACCAATACAAATCAGTGCGTACTCAAATGTACTTCTCTTAAGGTGTTTAAAAGTTGTTGTTGTTGTTGTTATTATTATTATTATTATTATTATTATTGTAATACTTCCCAGCTGGTGGTACTTACATTGTCTGGATCTGACTTAGCCAAATGATAAACAAACTCATTCTTAAGTGACAAGCTCTCCATCCAGAAGTCTCATGGCTCAGTTTTCCAAATTATACATCTCAGCTATTCAGTTTTAAGTAGTGTGTCTCACATTAGGTTTTAAAAATTATTTGTAAAGCAGGCAAAAGTGACAGGATGAAATATAAATATAGTTGATAAAAATAGGAGTGTCCATCAGGATCTGCTATTCTGGCATTAAACAATAATAATCAAGCTGCTAACCTAATTTATTCTGCTCAGCTGGATTAATTTTAATATTGTACAGCCTAAAATATTTGTCAAATTTTCACTTAATTTTTTGTAGTCTGTCCAATTTCCACTATGTTTTGAGGATGGGGCTTCATTAAATATCCTTAATATTTTTCTTTTGCATGATATTTGTGCAAAAAATAGATTGTCTCTTAAAGTAACAGAGTTGTAGTTAATATTCAAGTGGAAAGCAATGTGGGAAGTTAAATGGGAAGTGCATATTATGTGGCCAAACTACTGGGGTAAAGGACATTTATAGCTTCATTTTCCTATGCTTGCATAGGCAACGTCAGGAGGTAAGTAATTTTCTAAGTAGACTTAGACTGATGTGAGTAGGTGTTAGTAACCGCAGATGTATGCAGGAAGTGGACTTTGTGCGTGGGACTGGTTATCCAGTTGAATTTCTCTTTCTGCATATGGAACATCCAGGCTCTAGGTGAGCAGGCATGTTTTGCATCTGCAGAAGGCTCTTTGAGAATCCAGGTCAGAATAAGTGAGTGAAGTCCATAGTGACACCAAACTATCAAGTAAATGATACTGTATTCTCTGTTCTCTTTTTCTTCCAGAACACTTGGTTCAATCACCCCAAAATAATTAAACACTCCCTTGGAAAGTATTATCAGCATTATAATCATAATTCTATCATGAAATTACAGGATTCAGATTAGGAAACCTAAAAGTTTTTTTTAAATTAAGAGGGAACTTGATATGATGGAATAAACAAAAGCTATTAAACTAATTGCAAACTGGAATATATGTTTGACAGTATGAAAATTACAAGTGAAATACAATTCATGACTGGAATAGTAACAATCTGATTTTACTCGCTATGCAAAGTTTAATTTCCTATCTTGTAAATAACAAACCTCATAAACAAGCCAGCAGCTAGATTGATATAATTAATCAGTTTTTATAAATATGCTGGTGCTGGGTGACCAGTTTTAAACGATGAACATAGAAAATTAGTAGAATTGGAAATGAAAAGGATCCATCTTATTCATCCATAATACGGATGAAGAGTAATTTTTTTTCTTTAGTAGGGTAAAAAAGCCTTGTGGAGATCACTGTAGAGGAACTGCATTGCAATCAGCTCCGGCAGTACTCCTGTGGCCAGTGTCATGATCTCTAATACTCCATCTGCAAAGCCTCTGATGCTGCTCCTTCAGCTGTGCCCCATTTTATCCAATGTGCCTCTGCACCCCATCAGCAGGGCTGCTGTGTCACAGTGCTGAGAGTGTCCCTCTGGTGACTCACAACTGCCCTTGCAAAAATTGTTTCACAAGGAACAAATCCTTAGAGAAACATGTTTGAGTTTTTATGCTGATTTGGGATTATTTTACCCAAGCCAAATAGTCCCAGCTGTGGACTTTGGTCAGAGTCAAATTCCAGAAAGGAGCATTTGGTTGCCTTTACAAAACCATTATGGCAGTGGAATCGTAGAATCATTAGGTTGATAAAGACCCTCAAGATCATCGAGTCTAACCATTAACCCAGCACTGCCAAGTCCAGCACTAAACCATGTCCCTAAGTGCCACATCTACATGTCTTTTAAATACCTCCAGGGGTAATAATATCATTGCATGGCCAATTGAAATATCACCTGAAAAACTACCTCATGAGCTGTTAACTCTACTAACCATTGATGTGTAGTATAAAGAATATGGGTTTCTATGATTAAGATTAAATTGATTTTTACACGTCAATATTCTGGTAGTCTCTGAAATCTCATATTTATTTCTAATTATACGTTTGATAAAGTGGTGGGGTTTCTTCTCTGCTTTGGACCATTGATATGTTTTAAGAGGAAATGCATCACCAGGATTTACCATGCTGGAGCCTTGAAGGACCAAGTACCATTTGTGGGACACACAATTATGGTATTACCAGAACAGATACCACTTATGTTTTCCACGTACTCCTAAAAACCTTATCAACAAAACATATTGTCATTGAACAAGCAAGTGGCCCTAGCTTTTCTGACAGCTCTCCTTCTAGAATGCCATTATAAACTTAAGATATTGTAGTACAAGCATTTAACCTAAAAGCAAAAAGTGTTGCAAGAAAAGGGCTGCAAGCCCACCAAACAAACAACAAAAAAAAAATCTCCATAGATTGATGCCTTTCATTATCAGGGAAAGCTGATTTTAGTGTGAATTCTTAAATAATACTTCAGGTCATCTTGGAACATTTCGCAGTGTTTAACCCATTCTATTTGGAACCCCTAATCCTGATTGTCACTACATATGAATTTCAGTCCAAGCCATCTTCACCAAAAGGCCATTTAATCATTTTACTCTATTAAATATAAGTTTAAAAAAGTGATACACTCCCTATAGCATACTTCCATGTAAACAAAGCCCTAACAAAGTGAGAGGGGGAGAACAAAGGCAGCTGGTGAGGTTCAGGATGCAGAGTTGATCTGCTTTCTTGTGCCTAAGGGCCTGACTGCACTCTTATAAATGATTTTTTGGACTCCTGAGCTAAATGTAGGGTCTGCCTGTTGCTGTCCTATAGCATAGCAACATACCCCTTGCTTGTCACTCACAGAAGTTAAAAAACCAGTAACAGGCTAGCGTGATTTGAAATACCCTCTAGCTGTCTTGTTACTTGTTAGATTGATATTGTTCCTCCCCCGAGAGGTCTTTATTGGTTTACTATCATGTACCTTCTTTCATGATTGGTTCATTCTGTTATCTCTACCTGATGATGTAACACCTTAAAACTCTCTGCGAGAGAACAAACGGGGTCTCTCTGCTTTAGCTCCCCTTCAAGTTAACTGGCCCCTGCCCTCTCGAGGGCAGGAGAAAATAAACTTGGAATGCAGCTGACAGAGTTTCCACTCTTTTCTCCGTACCTTCCGCTGCTGGCTACAGCATGCCTACATGCTGTGAGGAGGCGTTGGGCTGCACTGGTAAACTGAGGCACGCAAACCTCAGTTACCATCAATTCGGTCGCTGGTTCACGCGGGCATCGGACCCCGTTAACCTGCAGGCCGGGCTGGGAACAGCCTGGCCGGCAGAGATTTTAACATCTGCCTACACTTAATGAACCTTAGAGTGCAATCAAAAAGACAAATATGATATGTCTGAAAATATGAAGGTATTTTCTTCTCTGAAGACCTTTGGGGACTCTTGCAGTCTTTGGAGTCCTCTTCTCCATCTTGATAAAATCACTGTTGAATCCAGCTGTGTTCACCACTGAAACTGTGTTCCAACCACAAAAGTCTGAGTAAATCACCCTGTTTTATTCTTTACATTGACCAGCATCTTTACAATGGCATCACTGAGGAAAAAGGCAACAATATTCCAAAGACACTTATATAGGTCAGTTTAACTTAATCTCTGGCTTCAGCCTACAGTACTTGTCAGAAAAATATATTAGTATGGGACTTTATTGTTCTGAGAGTAGCGTTTGTCAGGAGTTTGAAATGTCTGAAACAAGATAATTAAAGAATCCTTAAAAGTGTACTTCAGTGTTCTGAACTTTCTTCATATTTTAGAGCTTTTCTGAAAAAAATTCAGCATATACTTCTGAAAAAGAGCTGAGAAACCAGTCACATTAAACTATATTTTGTCTCTTGAATCTACCCCCTGGCTGTAGTTAACACTATACTCTGTTGGATTTTGCAGCTTTGGCTCTGAAACAGTGATCAGTATCTATGGACCTATTTCCCAAAATTAATTTCAGCAAGGAAAAGAACAGTGTATTTGGATTGAAAAAGACCTATTACATTCTCCCCTGTTCTACATCCTATAAATGCAAGTTCATTTCTACAGTACACTGTCTGCTTGCTCCATAAATTGTTGCTTAAAAATCTAGGGCTTTACATCTCAGAAAACTGCAGCAGAGCAACACTTTTTCCTCCTGCATTTGCCTGACTCAAAAATTCTTCCTAAGCAGCTGTGCACGTTGATATGCTGTTCTACTGCACTGTCTTCCATTTCTGTTCCTTGCAAGGAGCCAGAGCATTTTACAAAATTTTTCCCATTAGTAACTATTTTCAGCTCTTACCTGTGTGGTCCCCAAAGACAGTGAAAATATGGACTCCATTTTTAACTACTTTTCATATATATTTTTTTTTTTAAGAAATACAGCACAACTATGCTTTCACACTCACAAAAATGTCTGTAATATGACACAAATATTATGACCTCAACTTTTTAAGCAACTCATGTGTACATATTCCATTTTCCTCTGAGTGCAGAAATACTTGCTTCTGCCAAACTACACTTTCTTTGTGTAATGAGACACTGATGCTTTCATGGAGTAATTTATCCAGCTTTCTCTGATCATTCTCACATGGTCATAGATATATATTTGCCCCAAATGCTTTTCATGGGGTTCATCATGTCTGGGTTCACACATGTTGGCAATAAACTAAAATTTTACTGCTTCTGGAGACTTCCATCAGGTTTTGTAGTAATTTGCTGTGATCTTCCCTCTATAGGCATATGGAAGCACTGTGAACATGGGTCTGCAAATGGTCTTTTTAATCACATGGATTGATGGTTCATCAGTTTGAAGCTATAGATAGGTGTAAGTATGCTAATATAAGAACAACATTAACAATTGTGACATCTTTTGAAAATCTCTGAACAGTAATTTTTGTTAGACATATCTTTATTTACAAATAAAAATGGTCTTTAAATCTTAAGGGATTAAACACCCCGAGTTTTTTGCCTTTATTAATTTCAGCTACAGTCATTCTGTCATATGCTTTTAAATACTGACCTGCAGCACTTGGAGAGTAGCTGTGTCACAGAAAGAACACTCACTGAGCGTGATTTCCCAGAACGGTGGTAGGCAAAACTCTTTCTTATTTGCAGAAATAGGTTTCATGACTATGTGCACAAACTGTATCCTAATGTGGCCATAGGGGCAGCAATCATAGTGACAATTAGTGCAGCACTACAGAAGCACTTGGAGAGCAAATGAATGTGTGCTAAGGTCTGACACTGTGTAGCGGGTTCAGTTTGGGTAACCGGGCGGAAACACCAATTTTAGTGTAGTGGTTTGGTTCAAAATGCCCATTACTTACTTATTTTCCTTCTGTGAGATAAGAACCAGGAGAAAAGCAAAGCAGGCACAAAACTTAAACCTTAAAAGCATAAAGAAGTTTATTAACAGAACTAAAAGGCAGGAAAAAAAATAGTTAGACTAAACCTTCAGAACACTTCTCCTCCCCCCACCTTCTTCCCTCCTCCCACCGACAACGTGAAAAAACAACCCTCAAGGTTTTCCAGAGTCAGTTTACCATCTCTATAATAACCTTTCTCAGTCCACTTAGGGAGAGGAGTCTCTCTTGCTCATGCTATGGAGACACCTCCACACGAAAACAGTTAAACAGTTCTCTTGTGGCTCAGTGTCACAGCAAGGC